>OY821517.1:360790914-361005914 GCA_963682025.1 Cordilura impudica
ACAGTTGCGTATCTACTTTGATTGATGTAACAGAATATGTAAGATCACAAATTGATAATGACAAAGTTGCCCTCTCAATTCTTTTGGATCATTCTAAGGCATTTGATACTGTTAACATGGAAATTCTAACATTAAAGTTAAACAAAATATTTAATATGTCTACGACATCCACTAAGTTGATGAATTCATATTTAACAGAAAGATCACAATCGGTTTTCTGTGGTAAACAAATGTCAAGTAGGATCGAACTTACAGGAGGTGTACCACAAGGTTCTATCTTAGGGCCATTGCTGTACTCAGCTTATGCCAATGATCTTCCGAATCAATTACAATACTGCAATGTTCAAATGTATGCGGACGACATCCAACTCTACATTAGCTGTACAATATCGGAAATTGATGTTTGCGTATGTAAAATTAACGTTGGCTTACAAAATATTAGGCTCTGGACTACAACCAACGGATTATGTCTCAATCCAAGTAAGTCAAATGTATGTTAATTACTAAAAAAAATCACGTTATTTTAAATATTTCTGATATAATTCTGGGTGAATCAAAAATTAATCTTGTGGATAAGGTAAAAAATCTTGGACTCACATTTAATAAATACTAGCAGATTCCAGCCCTCGAAATTCGAGTGCAAATTCTAGGAAATTTTATTATTTCATTAAATAAAGACCCTAAAGGTATGCTAATCAATTATAGCCAATTCACAAATCAACGCAAAAAAACAAACTCATTTTTATTACAAACACATTAACAAATTTAATAAACACACACATAGAATTGTATTATTTTATGTATGTGTTAGTAGCAACTTTAAATGCAATTTACTCAAAATAAAGGAAAAAATTTAAAAATCTGTAAATCTGTAAATCGGCTAAAATTAAATACCTTTCAAATAATATACGATTGGTCATAATCGGGATAAAACGGTAGAACAAAACATCGGTCACAATAAATCGCCTAGCCTATTAATTTAATTAATGTACACAATATTTTTCATATTTTTAACATATTTTCTTTATTTATTCAAATTAAATACAAGCATAAAATAAAAGAAAAAATTAATTATTTAAATTCTTTTTTTTTAGATGCATACAAGTTGTTGGCCAACCTGCACTGACTGATTTGAAATCCCTAGAATTTTTTTTAGAAAAAAAAAAGGATTTTTATTTCATATTTTTTTCAGATAATAAAGAATTTTATAAAATTTTATGATGTCACCATACACAGTGGAAAAATGTCTAAAAATTATTGATTTTATTTTCAATGGTGCATGGTATAGAAGAAGAAAGCATACATTTCTTCAATTCATAATTACACTGTATTCTTAATCGGACAGGCTTCTGGCATTTCAGCCTTCATCAGCGATTTATTGAACATTGTGATAATTGTAATGTTTTAATTGAATAGATTGTTTCTATATGAAAATTTTTCTACTTAGGGCGGCCGTGAGGTTTGAACCTGCGTCTATCTCACACACACTCGTACTTGCACTTTTTGGACGTGCGCTTTAGCACACTCACCTAAGGTGAGGCCTACGACCATTGTGGTTAAAAATCAGTTTTCATACCGTACAGCTTTTACTTCGTATTAATCTCAAGGATACAACTCTGTGTAAAAAACCAATCATTATTTTTGAGAATAATTATTTTTGCAGACGAACAAAGAAAATATCGTCAAAATCCCGTTTTAAGTGCGTAACGAACCTGTTCACAGTGTACAACCCGTAGATGCTGTACGATAAAGTGTGGCTACTCGTCCACGTGCTAACCAATTGGATATCGCCAGAATTTCGCTACGACACAATGTAACATTTGATCTGATGACATCTCCATATAGAATTGAATTGACCCAAGATTTATTGCCGACGGCTATAACGCCAACTTTTTGAAAAATCTCAGTACGACCGATGTGGCACATTTTCATTTTGGCAGTAAACAGAACTGGGGAATTTGCGTACGGAGAATCCGAGAGTATTGCCTAAGCGACAATTATAGCTTGCGAGATTCATTATTTGGTGTGGAATCATGGCTAATAGAGCTATCAATCCATATTTTTTCGAGAGTGAAAACGAGTATCCAGAAATCGGAAAATTGTGTATATCTAGTAATTCCCTGTAATGGCTCCAACTAGATGAAGCATAACCTCATACTGCAAAAGAAACAATGGCGATACTATAATAACTGCGATGACCGAATAATTTTAAAAAATGCCGATTACGCGTAGCCACCCTGGCCCCAGATTTATTTATTTTTTTTTTTTTTTTTTTTGTTAGATTTCTTAAAGGAATGTGTTTAATTCTACAAATTACAAAATATTTAGAAATGTTTCAAGAATTCTTAAATAGGGCCGTTAACTGTCAATGGGAGAATGGAAGCCATCCAACGGATCGCTTTTTCATGTGTAGCTTAAAAACAAATAACTTAAAATTTCATAAAAAAAATTATTAAAACCTTTAAACATAAAAAAACAAGTAAGAAAATTGGAGCCGGTCTAGACCGACTATGCGATAGACTAACCATGTGTTTAGAGTATTGCTCTTAGGTCAAACTAATTGGCTATAAAAATAAGCATAACCTAAATTTTAGTGGGATTTTTATTAATAGCAAGGGTCCTGAAACTTTGTAGGAGTACATAAGTTAGCAATGTGAGAGGTCGGTCTAAAAATGGGCTGGATCAAAACCAGTGGGAGTGGCACCTCCCATACATGGTAAGTACATACCATCATACATTTAGAATACTATGATGGCCAGAGTAGTCGTACCAAAAATGGGCAGGATTAGGGTAATGGGCGTGGCACCTCCCATACAAAAAAATTATCTATAGCACTATAAACCCGACAGTCTTGAATCCTGGTGTGAGTTCACGAATGATGAGTGTGAGAAGATATGTGAAAAATGGGCGGGATCAAACCAGTGGGCGTGGCACCTCTCATTCATGGCAAATACATATTATCATAATTAACAACAAAAATATTCACTACAAATAAACTATATGGCAAAAAAAAAACGTTTGCCGGGTCACAAGGTTTACAAGGACACACATACGGACAGACGGACATCGCTAAATCGAGTCAAAATGTGATTCTGGATCGATCGGTCTAATAAAAGATGGATCTAGCTCCAATATTTTTGGTAGTTATAAACCTCAGCGTTTTGAATCCTTTTTAATACGAGTGATGCCCTACAACTTTCCTGTAGTTTCTTGAAAATAATAATAAATTTTCGAAACCAAAAGATTTATTTCATTTCCTTAACATTGCTGCTTTGAAATTTCATAGAAATATTTTACTTTAAATCAATTTCGAAAAATATCTACTTTCATGTATCAAATTTATGATTTAAAACTAAATAAATATTGTTGTTTGTAAATCAAAGCCAACACTATTTATTTATTTATCATAACAATTAAATATAATTGCCTACCTTAAGGCGCCATAGTGTTTGACTAAAGTGTTGTTTGTAACCTACGACTCATAATTATGAGAGGTATTTTGTTTCACTGCTGTGAAGAATTCCATCATTATTTTATATCAAAGTCAAAAGACATTATCTCGTCTAGACTGACATATTCTCGTAACTGTATGGGAATTTAACGAAACAAAAGCTAAACGCAAACTGATAAGAATGATAATGAATTCATACATACTCGTCATTCTTGGCTGTATCAAATTAGAAATTTTGTTGTTTTAGATTAAAGGACTTGAAGACAACAAATCAAAAAAAATAAAAATAAATAAATAAGTAAAATGAAAATAAATAAAAAAATTCTCATAACAACTTAAATATGGAATTTCTTTTTAAATAACAAACAGCACAATCGTATAGAACCTTCAAATTTGGTACTTCCATACACATAGCATAATGTACAGTAGCGAGTCATGAAAATAAGGAAAAACTAAAAAATATGCAGTTTATCAAAAAAATAAGAAGCTTACAACTATAATTGCTCATTGCTTATGTTTATTTTTTTTTCGAGCACAAATAAAATTAATTACTGGCAAAAAAAAATTTTTGAGAATTAATTGAAAAAATTTGTTTTTAATATTAGTGTCAGGTAAAAATTCCCATGAAGCGCACTATGTTTTTTATGTGATAAATTTTTGCAAATGTTTGTAACTCGGTACGTTAGATATGATCGACACAAGACCGATCGGTACACCATGTAGAAAAGCGGCATATGTTTGGACTTTTGGCCTATCAGTTCTAACATAAATATTCTATGAACCTAAATAAAGGGTGACTCAATAAAAGTGCAGGATTCAAATTTGTTGCCATTTTTGTAGGTTTCAGATCTCAAATTTGATCGCTGTCATCAACGATTGTTCCGATTATTAAAACTGGAACGCTGCAAGTGACCAACGTGTTAAAAAACACATGATAAAAATTATTTTTAATTTTTCGTTTTTCATTTTTAATTTTTAATTTTTCAATTTTATTTTTTATATTTAATTTTTTATTTTTCATTTATAATCTTTAATTTTTTATTTTTTTTTTAATTTTTCGGTCATTTTTTATTTTTCCTTTTTCAATTTTCATTGTTCATTTATTATTTTTCGTTTTTTGTTTTTAATTTTTTTTTTTTCATTTTTCGTTTTTTATTTTTCATTTTTCATTATTCATTTTTAATTTTTCATTTTTCGTTTTTAATGTTTTATATTTAATTTTCGTTTTTCATTTTTTAGTTTTAATTTTTCAATTTAAATTTTTTATATTTCATTTTTAATTTTTTTTTTTAATTTTTTTTTTTATATTTAATTTTTATTTTTCGTTTTTTAATTTTTAATTTTTTATTATTCATTTTTTATTTTTCAGTTTTTAAATTTCATTTTTCATTTTTTATTTTTAATTTTTCATTTTTTATTTTTTATTTTTTATTTTTCGTTTTTAATGTTTTATATTTAATTTTTCGTTTTTAATTTTTTATTTTTAATTTTTCAATTTAAATTTTTATATATCATTTTTAATTTTTTATTTTAATTTTTTTTTTTTTATTGTTAATTTTTTATTTTCGTTTTTTTTTCATTTCTTATTTTTCATTTTTTATTTTTCATTTCTCATTTTTTATTTTTAATTTTTTATTTTTCATTTTTTATTTTTTATTTTTCATTTTTCGTTTTTAATTTTTTATTTTTTATTTTTCATTTTTCGTTTTTCATTTTTCATTTTTCATTTTTTTTATTTTTCATTTTTCGTTTTTTATTTTTAATTTTTCAATTTTAATTTTTTATATTTAATTTTTCATTTTTTATTTTTCATTTTTCATTTTTTATTTTTTTTAATTTTTATTTTTTGATTTTTTATTTTTCATTTTTCATTTTTAATTTTTTGTCATTTTTCGTTTTTCGTTTTTAATTTTTTTATTTTTCATTTTTCGTTTTTAATTTTTTATTTTTCATTAAAAATTTAAACAAATTTAGGGAATATATGAAAATCTTTGTATAAAAACGTTTTAATAAATACGGTATGTTTTAATATGAAGTCTCCTTACTTTTTTTAGATGCAATTTCGTTTAAAACATCTTGAAAGTTAACCTTACATCATTTTCAGTCGCCATTATTGTCAACGAATTTACGCGGTTCGTGACAGTTTTCGACAGTGTCAGTCTCGAAAAGTGACGTTCATCATATGTAACCATCAGAATTCTCTACATTTTCAAGCTTGTCATTACATTAAGAGAAGTTGATTGTTCCATATTACCAACAACCAATTTATATGATATCTCGGCAGGTAAAATTTTTCTTTTCCGGCATCCTCAAATTGTAAGATGAAGTACTTGAACTGAACCATCAAGCTCAATTTCCTCGGAATAATATTTCATAAACTTTGTACAAGTCTGTCTAATTTCTTCGTTGGACCTGCCCGAAGATCTGTTAGAAGTACAAACAAAGTATTGATTTCCGTACAGGCAAATGTGTTCAATTCATAACTTAAATTTTCCTCTGTATACAACGTCTTCTGCAGATCCGTCATCGTAGGTTTATCTTTTTCGTCGTAATTTTCTCTTCTTCGCACATGTTGCTTTTCATCACTGTATTGGGTATAAGTTTTCTCATCTCATATGCCTTCATCTCGAAATCGCCAAATAATTCTCACTATGAAAGTAAAAAATCTAAAAGCGATTTTAGGACACCGACTGCCGATCGAAGTTCAATAGTGGTTTTTTGTAGATATACTGACACTATTGATTTGATTTAGTATCGTGGCCCAGAATAATATCACTTGTGATGTCATCAGTAGACTGTAACGCCTTCTGGAAACTATTGTAACATTTCGACAAAGCCGTAGTCACATCGGCCCGTGCACACCATCCTGTATCGGATAGTCTGTTTGATGAATCGACACCAAAAAAAATATAAAAAAATACTGTAGTGTCTGTGCAAATCCAAAGAAAAAAATTCCTCTAAAGCAGCACTTGCACCACATCCTTCAGCAAAATTCACTGAATGGAACGTAGTACGAGATGTGATTTACTTTCCTACATAGCACTTTTGGAATATAAGCCCTCGATATACCTTTATATGAATATAATGAATTTTGAAAAAAAAAATTATCACTAGGATACGTTTTGAGTACCCCATGGATTAATTTCAGAAAAAAAATAATGTGAGTCCGATCGCAGGGGAGATGTGTAAACATCTAGTAATTAAAGATTTTTTTTTGCACTTTCTTAAAATCAAACAGAAAGCGTCTTCTATGTATCACTTATATCAATCAACTGCAGGGGCTCTGCTAATATAAAAATATTTATTATTTAATATTTTATCCGGTTAATTTTAAATTTTTCGTTTTTTATTTTTTCGTTTTTCATTTTTGTTTTTAATTTTTCATTATTATTTTTTTTTTTTTTAATTTTTCAATTTTATTTTTCCTTTTTTATTTTTAATTTTTCATTTTTTATTTTTCATTTTTAATTTTTTATTTTTAATTTTTTTCTTCATTTTTCATTTTCCAATTTTTATTTTTCTTTTTTCATTTTTAATTTTTTATTCTTTATTTTTCAAACTTAATTTTTTATTTTTCATTTGTCTTTTTTTATATTTAATTTTTAATTTTTCATTTTTTATTTTTCATTTTTCGTTTTTCATTTTTAATTTTTTATTTAAAATTTAAAATTTTTAATTTTTAATTTTTAATTTTTTTCTTCATTTTTCATTTTCCAATTTTTATTTTTCTTTTTTCATTTTTAATTTTTTATTCTTTATTTTTCAAACTTAATTTTTTATTTTTCATTTGTCTTTTTTTATATTTAATTTTTAATTTTTCATTTTTTATTTTTCATTTTTCGTTTTTCATTTTTAATTTTTTATTTAAAATTTAAAATTTTTAATTTTTAATTTTTAATTTTTAATTTTTAATTTTTAATTTTTAATTTTTAATTTTTAATTTTTAATTTTTAATTTTTAATTTTTAATTTTTAATTTTTAATTTTTAATTTTTAATTTTTAATTTTTAATTTTTAATTTTTAATTTTTAATTTTTAATTTTTAATTTTTAATTTTTAATTTTTAATTTTTAATTTTTAATTTTTAATTTTTAATTTTTAATTTTTAATTTTTAATTTTTAATTTTTAATTTTTAATTTTTAATTTTTAATTTTTAATTTTTAATTTTTAATTTTTAATTTTTAATTTTTAATTTTTAATTTTTAATTTTTAATTTTTAATTTTTAATTTTTAATTTTTAATTTTTAATTTTTAATTTTTAATTTTTAATTTTTAATTTTTAATTTTTAATTTTTAATTTTTAATTTTTAATTTTTAATTTTTAATTTTTAATTTTTAATTTTTAATTTTTAATTTTTAATTTTTAATTTTTAATTTTTAATTTTTAATTTTTAATTTTTAATTTTTAATTTTTAATTTTTAATTTTTAATTTTTAATTTTTAATTTTTAATTTTTAATTTTTAATTTTTAATTTTTAATTTTTAATTTTTAATTTTTAATTTTTAATTTTTAATTTTTAATTTTTAATAATAATTAGTTATTTATAGTTCGGTTCGAGATCATGTATAATTTTCTAATACTAGAAAAGATAATACTTTATGCAATGTAAGAGAAATTTGGAAAAAATTGAAGACAGCGCTAGATGGAGTTGCTACTTTCACATTACGAGATTTGTAATTGATCAAAGCGACGTTAATGTAGAGAAAGCTATAAATTGGAAAAAACTCTGCTTGTTCGTTCTAACTCTCGTATGAAAAGAAAGAAAAAACATTTCTCATGTTCTTTTCTTTCCAATGTTGAGTTAAATAGTTGATTAAGCATGAGTTGAAGCAATAGGCAGAAGGATGCTGAAGATGAACAAGTCGCTTTGTTCGAAAGTAGCTACTCCATCTAGCGCTGTCTTCAATTTTTTCCAAATTTCTCTTACATTGCATAAAGAATTATCTTTTCTAGTATTAGAAAATTATACATGATCTCGAACCGAACTATAAATAACTAATTATTATTACAACACAAGATCGACAATACATAAAAACTAACATTAATTTTTAATTTTTAATTTTTAATTTTTAATTTTTAATTTTTAATTTTTAATTTTTAATTTTTAATTTTTAATTTTTAATTTTTAATTTTTAATTTTTAATTTTTAATTATTAATTTTTAATTTTTCATATTTCATTTTTAATTTATTTTTTATTTTTCGTTTTTTATTTTTCATTTATTTTTCATTTTTCATTTTTTATTTTTTATTTTTCATTTCTCATTTTTTATTTTTTTATTTTTCATTTTTTATTTTTCATTTTTCATTATTCATTTTTCGTTTTTAATTTTTCATTTTTAATTTTTTATTTTTAATTTTTTATTTTTCATGTTTCATTTTTTATTTTTCATTTTTTATTTTTTATTTTCATTTTTAATTTTTATTTTTCATTTTTCATTGTTTATTTTTCATTTTTAAATTTTCGTTTTCATTTTTAATTTTTAATTTTTTTTTTTCATTTTTCATCTTTAATTTTTTATTTTTCATTTTTTATTTTTAATTTTTAATTTTCAAACAGGTTATCATAATATCATAATTTTTTTCACCAATACAATCACATTTTGTCTTACGACTCACATGTTACGCTTACATGTTACGCTGTTTTTGAAATTTTCCCCCCTGCGCGTATAGATGTTTACACATCAATAAGTCCACAATAGTATCTGTTAGAATTACTAAAATATTACAAACAAGTTTTATCGAAAGCCTTCTACAAACATAATCTATTTCGATATTTTGCTTTATAAAAATGTAAATCTCCTTAAATGTGACTTCTGACCTTTAAGAGGGACAGTTTATAGTGATTCAATTTAACCTTAATTTACAAGGTTGAGAACTTATATCAAGCAGTATAATATTCTGATAAAAGATATTTGCAATATGAAAACACTAAAAAGATATAACCTTAAAGTTTCAAAAGTATGAAAAATCACATTTTTCTTCAAATCCGCTAAAATAACAAGTAAGCAAATTATAGTCGGTCTAGACCGACTATACGATAACCTATACCATGCGCTTAGAAACCCTATCTCTTAGGCCCAACTAACTGGACATAGAAAATAAGCAAAAACCAAATTTGAGTGGGATTTTTCTTAATTTTTTTGGCTGCAGATATGAAAAAGTTCATATCGGATGCTATATCCATATGGGGACTAGGTCCAAAAATGGACCGATCCTGATCATGTTTGGTAAAGTCTCTTGTATTTTGCAAAAATATATACAAACAAAATTTGAGAAGAATTAGTGCAATATTTTTGTTTTTTAATAGATTTAAATGAAGATCGGGAAGCAGCTCTATATGGGGTCAAAGGGATCATTTTTGGACTACTCATGGATGGATGTAATGAACGCATACAAACCCAATTTGAGTAAGATCTATATGACAATTTGGATCTTATGGCAATTTATGTCGATTTCATAGGGGTAATTTGTATGGGGGCTAGGTCTGAACATGGACCGATCCTCACCATTTTCAACAGCGTTCATCCCATGGCCGATAAAAGCTTATATGCCAAATTTCATCAAAATATATTCATATTTGCGACCTGCAGTTTGATTACAATGTTTACATGGACACACAGACGGACGGACGGACGGACGGACATTGTTAAATCAACTCAGAAAGTGATTCTGATTCGATCGGTATAATTAAAGATGGGTCTAGGTTAAATATTTTTGGTTGTTACAAACAGCAGCACAAAGTCATTATACCCAAACCACATAGTGGTATAGGGTATAAAAACGCTGCCCTCGCCAAATTAAGAACAGGATATTTACAATATTCGGAATGTTTAATCACATGTGTTTTGTTAATAAGACCATAAGGTCCTATCATTGATTTCGGTAAATTTCTTGAACAAAATTTTTGAAAAAGTAAAATTGGGGATTTTGAAATAGTGTTAAAAATACGTACCGTTAATTAATTAATTAATTAATTAATTAATTATTTAGAATGGCACAACAATAGACGAGGTGCATAGTACTTTACATAAGACCATTTTGGGATCAGAAGAGTAAAGATGTTGCTGTTGTAAATTAGTTCACCGTCTTTAAAAATGTGAGCTCAATTTTCTTAATAAAGTGGTCTGCGGCTCATTTATTGCTTGGGGAACTTGGCTGTTTTTCAACATATAATAGATTTTGTTGTTTTGTTAGAAAGATAATTTACTCTACTTGTGGTTTATTATTTAATTAAATAAAACGCAATTATTAACATCAAAATTTTTAAAAAAAAATTTTTTTTTATAATTTTTACATATAAATGCATATTTTAACTTTGAACTCAATGCACGTCCAGAATGCATTGTCCGATTTGGCTCAAATTTTGCGCACTAAAGTTTTAGATTCAGTGTCAAAATAATCCGAACCGCACGTCTCGAAATTGCAAAAATATGGCTGCCATCTTTATGTATACTAGCGGATTCCAGCGCTCGAAATTAGAGTGCAATTTCTAAGTAGCTTAATTTTTCTATTTAGCCAATTCACAAACCAACACTTTTATGATTTATTATTATTGTGAATGAAGATACCAAACTCATTAACAAACATATTAACAAATTTAATGAACACACACATAGCATATGTATAATTTTATGTAGGTGTTAGTAGCAACTTTAAATGCAATTTACTCAAAATAAACGAAAAAATTTAAAAATGTGTACATTTGCAAAACGGCTAAAAAGAAATACCTTTCAAATGATGTACGTTTGGTCAAAATCGGGATAAAACGGTAGAACAAAACATCGGTCACAAGAAATGGCCTAGCCTACTAATATTATAAATACATATATAAAAAAAATTTAGAGCATGGGCGCCTAGCCGATGTGGGGCCCCTAGGCAGTTGCCTACATTGCCTTATGGATAATCGGGGCCTAACTGTAACTTTCGAAATTTCATTCTGAAATATTGGCATGTTGTGCTAATTGATTCTAAATACTGAATTGAGTAAGATAACAAGAAATCCATATCCTGAAGGTCCTAAAATTGTTGCCTCCCTTAAATGTCCTGGTTTGCTCTAGCATACAGAGTGAGTTGTCTAGAAAGATATAGCTGCTATGCCACTATTCGATACATTCAAGCTAATCAATTTTTAAAGCATTATTTTTTTTTTTTTTCATTGAAGTACAGGGTGTGGATTTTAAAATTAATTCAAGAATCGAATCTGTTAAATATCTGAGGTATTACAAACTGCTTCCATAGACTTCAGAGGCTTATTTACAATTAATAGTCATAATAAAAGTTCTAAAATTCACTTCACGTTAATATTTGTATAAAATGCTGCTGGTGCTGCTGCTGCTACTGCTGCTGCTGCCGTCTATCTGTAAATTTTTTTTTAACATAAAACTCCTCATAATTCATAACAAAATTTATAAAGATAGACTTAACAAAAGGCAAACAAACACTGAATGTATGCTTGTGAATGTTAACAAAACCTTTATATTTTATTTCATAGACCTTCCATACAGAGTTGAGTAGAGTCGAGTAGAGTATGAAACAATGACTGACTGATTCTAAACTGACTGTTGAATGCCGGTCTGGCTGCTTGCCTGACTCTAAGGTTCACAATTTGTACATTCTCCTGTTAGTTTGTATGTCAGTAAATGTGTCGAGTATTTTTACCTTGTGTACTTTCATGTTTTTGTAGCTTTTGTTTTTATTTCTAAAATAAAGAATCCATTTAACTTCATATAAAATAATCTAAAGCTTTGCCAAAAATTCTGTTTTTTTTTTTTATTTTCCATTTGTATGTCAGTATTCTTATGGCATTTTTACTTTTGTCTGTCTGCTTGTTTGTTTATTTACATTTGTTTTCGTTCTCTCTTTAGTGGTATGGATATGTGTGGATGTTTTTGTAGTAAAGGCAAGCTGGTGTAATGACATTCAGCTACTCTACGACATCTCTGCTGTAGTATTTGTAGGTGCCAGTTTCATTTCTGGCTGCCAGTTATTTTGCCTTTTTTCGAATTTTTATTTCAATGTATTTTCAACAAGATGCTTAATGTTTAATTTCTATCTAAGAGGTAGTTGAGACCAAAAAAAAAAAAAAAAAATTAAAAACAACGCAAACACACTTAGAACTAAGCTCAAACAAAAAAAAAAAAAAAAAAAACTGAAATGAAAATAACTTGGGAAAAAAATAAGTAAATTAGTGTTTTGGCACTCTTAACAAGGTGGTTAGTTTAGATGGTTAAGGTGAAAGAATGTTTCAATATTTTACAAAGAAACACACAAACACACACATACTTAAAATTAACCCTTTTGGGGGCAGTAAAATTGCACTTTTAAGTGCATTTAAAATCTGAACAAATAAGTCTTTCTAATTTCTAGTTTTAAGATTAAATTTGTTTTATATAACTGGCAAAATTTAAATTCACAAGCCTCGATATAACCAAATCAATGTTTCACCATGGGTTAACATTAGTATAACATAAACCACAATCAAACAAAAGTTAAACTAGAAATGGAAGTTGAAGCAAAGACACGTTTCGGTAACAAACCTTAAACAAGAGTAACAAAAAAAAAGTGGTCCTAAACACTTATAAACAAAGTGTGAATCCTAAAGCTAACATTGATGTTGGATGGCAATGACTTGGGAAAATTTAAGTTTAAAAAAAAAAATGCGGGAGAAGGAAAGACTGCAACATATTTTTTTCTTTTTAACCAAAATAAAAAGAGCCTTTAAAATATTTTCATCGGACAGGGAAGCTGGCAAAGATAATATACTTAGGCGGACGCCATGAATTTTGGTTTCTCTATTTATATTTTGTTTAGGGTTTTGTTTCAGTTCTTTTTGATTGTTGTTGCTTTTGTTTGGGTTATTTGTTTGTATTTATTTAGTTTTATTTTACGTTGGTCTGAATATTATTCAAAGTTATATTGCCACAATATGAAAATGTTGGCAAAATCCAGACAACTTTTGTGTGTAAATGCGCTGTTAAGCTTATTTCATTTAAGCTGCTGCATATCCTTTAGTTTTTTTTTTTGTTGTTGCTTTTGTTGGAAATTCATTTCATATTCACTAAGAGTTCTTTATGGTTTTTTATTGCAGCTCCATTTCTAGTTTATACTTTTGCAGATTTTTTAGGCCGCATTTTGTAAACTTTTAAATTAAAATAAAAAAAATTCACAATAAACCAAATAAAGTTTGCAATTTTGCAACGAAAGCATTATCATCATAAATAAAATTTAGAACTAAATGCTTTGTTTTCCTTTTAGTATAAATGTATGTGTGTATATCCCTGGGTTAGGCAACAAACTAATCAATTTTATCTAATTAATTTTTTATGTAAAATATTATCAAACTCCCATTGGGAATTGATTTATAAATAATAGGAATCCATTAATTCATAAGGGAAATTTTATATTGAATTTTAAAAAATAAAAAAGGATTAAGATAAAAAAAGAAAATAATTTGAAAAAAAAAATAATAACTAAAAAAAATATTTGCGATAAAATGGAAAAAAAAATTTTTTTTGAAGAGCAAAAAATTTGGGTGAAAAAAATTTTTTTTATTTAAAAAATATTTTGCCAAAAAAAAGTATATATATATTTTAAAAGAAATATAAAATTCCTGAAATAATTTTGGTTTAAAAAAAAACTCACAAAGAACAAAATTAAAACAAAATTTTTTAGTTAAAAAATTTGCGATTGAAAAAAATTGTTTTTATTTCAAAAAAAATTAAAGCTAAACAAATATTTTAATAATATTCCAAAATTATTACAATAAAAAAAGAAAAATTAAAAAGAAATATTTCCGGTAAAAATTAAAAAAAAAATTTGGAGATAAAAAAATTTGATTGAAAAAAAAATGGTTTTTTCACTTAAAAAATATTTTACCAAAAAAATATTGTTGTTAATATTTTTGAGCTAAAAATTTGGGTGAAAAATTTTTTTTTATCCAAAAAATATTAAAATTTGGGTGAACAATTTGTTTTTATTCAAAAAATATTTTGCAAAAAAAAAA
This sequence comes from Cordilura impudica, assembly GCA_963682025.1. Taxonomy (NCBI): domain Eukaryota; kingdom Metazoa; phylum Arthropoda; class Insecta; order Diptera; family Scathophagidae; genus Cordilura; species Cordilura impudica. The sequence goes on from OY821517.1 coordinate 360,805,370, forward strand.
AGGTATACATACATATTATAAGAAAATATATAAAATTCCCGAAAAAAATCTGGTTAAAAAAAATTCAGCAAGAATATTGAAAGGCAAAATAATATTCCAAAATTAATACAATGAAGAAAGAATAATTAAAAACAAATATTTCTGTTAAAAATTAAGAAAAAATTTTTTGAAATAAAAAAATTTGGTTGAAAAAAATTGATTTTTTCACTTAAAAAATATTTTACGAAAAAAAAATTTTTTTTCAAGCTTAAATAATATTTTAAAAATAATACAAAAATCTCGAAAAAAAATTGCAGTAAAAAATAACAAAGAAAAATTATTTAAAAAAAAATTTTTTTTGAGTTGAAAAAATTTTGGTAAAAAAATTTTTCTACTTAAAAGAATTCTGAAAAGCATTTTAAAGCTCAACTCAAAATAAAATTTCTGCAAAATTTCAATGAAAATACTCCAAATATATCAAAAGAAAATTTTAAAAACAAATAATAATTTTGAGTTGAATATAATTTTTGGTGAACAATTGGATTTTCTTCAAAAAAAAAAAAAAAAAAAAAAAAACATATTAAAAAAAAATAATACTAATAAAACATAAACAAACAAAAAAAATTCAAGCTAAAGTAATATTTTGAAGGCAACATAAATAAGATCCCCAAAAAACTAGGCCAAACAAATCCTTTAGCTAAATATTTGTCGAAAAAAAAACAAATAAAATCACCGAAAAATCTAGGCCAAACAAATACTTTAGCTAAATATTAGCCGAAAAAATTAAAAAGAAATGTTTCCGAAAACAAAATTTAAAAAAATTTTTTGACATAAAAAAAATGGGTGAAAAAAAAAATTTACAAAAAAAAAATATATACATATATATACATATATAAATATATTTTTTCAAAGAATCTTAAAATTACCGAAAAAATTTGGCTAAAAATCACAAAGAAAAATATTAAAAAAAATTTTTTAATTAAAAATTTTTTATAAAAAAAAAGGTTTTTATTTCAAAAAAAAAATTTTAATATTAGAGGCAAAATAATATTCCAAAGTTATAACAATAAAAAAAGAAAAATTAAAAACAAATGTTTCCGGCAAAAAATAAAAAAAAAAAATTTTTGAAAAAAAAAAATTTGGGTGAAAAAATTTTTTTTTCACTTAAAAAATATTTTACCAAAAAAAATTTTTTTTTAAAGTTTAAATGATGTTTTAAAAATAATACAAAATTCTCGAAAAAATTGCAGAAAAATCACAAAGTAAAATATATAAAAAAAAATTTGAGTTAAAAAATTTTGATTGAAAAAATTTTAGATGAAAAAATTTTTTTATTTAAAAAAATTCTAAAAATATTTTGAAATATTTTCAAGATAAAAAATTTTTTTAAAGGCAAAATAAAATTTTCGCAAAATTTCAATGGATATATTTCAAATATTTCAAAGAAACATTAAAAAAAAATTTTTTTTTATTTGAACAATATTTTTAAATAATTTACCAAAAAAAAATTTTTTTTTAAAGTTTAAATGATATTTTAAAAATAATACAAAATTCACGAAAAAATTGCAGAAAAATCACAAAGTAAAATATATAAAAAAAAATTTGAGTTAAAAAATTTTGAATGAAAAAAATTTTAGATGAAAAAATTTTTTTATTTAAAAAAATTCTAAAAATATTTTGAAATATTTTCAAGATAAAAAATTTTTTTAAAGGCAAAATAAAATTTTCGCAAAATTTCAATGGATATATTTCAAATATTTCAAAGAAACATTAAAAAAAAATTTTTTTTTATTTGAACAATATTTTAAAATATTTTACCAAAAAAAAATTTTTTTTTAAGTTTAAATGATATTTTAAAAATAATACAAAATTCTCGAAAAAATTGCAGAAAAATCACAAAGTAAAATATATAAAAAAAAATTTGAGTTAAAAAATTTTGATTGAAAAAATTTTAGATGAAAAAATTTTTTTATTTAAAAAAATTCTAAAAATATTTTGAAATATTTTCAAGATAAAAAATTTTTTTAAAGGCAAAATAAAATTTTCGCAAAATTTCAATGGATATATTTCAAATATTTCAAAGAAACATTAAAAAAAAATTTTTTTTTATTTGAACAATATTTTAAAATATTTTACCAAAAAAATTTTTTTTTAAAGTTTAAATGATATTTTAAAAATAATACAAAATTCTCGAAAAAATTGCAGAAAAATCACAAAGTAAAATATATAAAAAAAAATTTGAGTTAAAAAATTTTGATTGAAAAAATTTTAGATGAAAAAATTTTTTTATTTAAAAAAATTCTAAAAATATTTTGAAATATTTTCAAGATAAAAAATTTTTTTAAAGGCAAAATAAAATTTTCGCAAAATTTCAATGGATATATTTCAAATATTTCAAAGAAACATTAAAAAAAATTTTTTTTTATTTGAACAATATTTTAAAATATTTTACCAAAAAAAAATTTTTTTTTTAAGTTTAAATGATATTTTAAAAATAATACAAAATTCTCGAAAAAATTGCAGAAAAATCACAAAGTAAAATATATAAAAAAAATTTGATTGAAAAAATTTTGGATGAAAAAATTTTGGATGAAAAAATTTTTTTATTTAAAAAAATTCTAAAAATATTTTGAAATATTTTCAAGATAAAAAATTTTTTTAAAGGCAAAATAAAATTCTCGCAAAATTTCAATGGATATATTTCAAATATTTCAAAGAAACATTAAAAAAACAATTTTTTTTATTTGAACAACAAATTTTGGCTGGACAATTTGTTTTTTCTTAAAAATAATACGTAATAAATATTGTCCAACAAAGAAAAAAATAAAAATATAAAATAAACGAAAAAAAATCAATCCACAAGGCGACATAAATAAAATTAAAAAAAAAAATAAATCTTGTCCAAAAAAATTAAAATAAAAATTTGCTGAATAATTCCCGCAAAAATTTTGAAAAAAGCTGGGAGTTTTTTTTTAATTCGAAAAATATATATTAAGCCACAGTAATATTCGAAATGTTTATATAAAAAAATTATTCAAATAGCAAAGTCATTATATAAGCGTTACCCTACTTCAATACAATTTAAACATATTGTCACATGTCAAATAAAGTTTAAAATATAAAATGGAGAGCATGGTCATACAAGACGACCATACAAGTACATAGTCGTCGGTTCACATCTACATAACTACAACATGAATACCCATCGGCCAGAATAATATACATAAAGAACATTTAAATATACTTAAACTAACCCATACACATACATAGGTACACTTGTATGTACAAATATGTTTGTTATATATAGACCTAGTACGTACTACAGACCGTTCATTGTCAAGTTTATCTTTAAAAATTTGTTTTTATTAAGATAAAAAAAAATTTAAGTTTAAATATGACTGCAATAAATTCCTGCAATATAAAGTGAAGTCATAAGAAAATATCACTTTTTTTTATTGCTTCCAAAATAACAACCTCCATAGAGGTGAGTCTAAAGTTGTTTTAACTAAACTTACAACTCATTATAATTTTCAATAGATGTCGTAATTATTCAAATTAGTATGGGGAAGTACAAATTACTAATGGAAGGGTTTCCGAAAAAGGTCTATAATTTTATAAGTAGTAGTTACAACCATAATTGAAATTAAATGAAATTGAAGTAAACTTTGCAAAATCCATAATTGATAACTTGCAGTCCAGGCAAGCCAATTTTAACTGCATTAGAGATGATCCACCTTTTCACCAAATTTGGATACGAAAAGCAACTTTTGTATTTCTGCTTCGGATGCTTTTTCTTGCTGGGTTAGAAAAATAATTACATTACTCATTTGTTGAGAATGATATTAAGCAGTGTTAAAATTAAAAATCATAAGCAGTTTAGACATCACTTTCTTTGTTGGAGACAAAATTTGGCATTCATATATTATCTCACTACTCGCACACTAAATAAAAAATATTCAAATGGACATTTTCCATGGCGACGCAGAAAGTGAAGTACGAGTATATATTAAAAACTCATAATAAATTGGAACCAAGGCCTTCCTTAAAAGCTAGCAATCCTCAAACGAAGCAGAGCTTCCAAATGAAACTATGCAACAAAAGTATGTAGTGCAGGCGTCAGATCTTGCAAAGTAGATAGCAAACAATACCATTCGAAGGATTATAAATTGATGTTCCAGATAAAGTACGAGTACTATTTAAGATAACTGAAGTATTATATTTATATTATACTAGCATATTCCAGCACTTGAAATTCGAGTGCAATTTCTAGGCAGCCTTATTTTTCAACTTAGCCAATTTACAAACCAACACTTTTACGGTTTATTATTATTGTGAATGAAGATAACAAACTCATTAATAAACACATTAATAAATTTAGTAAAACACACACCTTTCAAATAATATAAGTTTGGTCAAAATCGGGACAAAACTGTAGAACAAAACATCGGTTACAAGAAATCGCCTAGCCTATTAATATTATAGATTATTGCGAAAATTATATTTTTCTTTTCAAGTCACCATATTTTGGAGATCAATTTGGAAATCCAAAACGGAAAAATGGTTTGCTATATATGGAATTTAATTCAAATAAGATAGTTGAAAAAACTAATCAATAAAAATCAAGTTTCTATTATACACCCTTTCTTTGTAAATTAAGTTTTTTTGCCTTTATTCATAATAATTATGTAAGTTCATGTAATTAAAAGAAAGTTCACATAGGAGAACATAGGGCATCAACGATTCTTCTCCAGTTCACACGATCAGCGGCGAGGAATTTGATTTGGTTCCATGACATTCTTTTAGAATAGTTCGTTGCCAGGTGTTACGTGGGCGGCCGGTCCAGGTCCATTTGTATTTTAATATCTCCGTCGGGATAGGGGTCATGTTCGAGATTGATAGCAACTGTTCAATTTGGCCAAAAATTTTTGTTTATTTGCCTTAGGCATCGGTTGACGAAAACTTGCATCTTGGCCATTTTATGTTGTGTTGTACCCCAGGTTGTGCAAGAGTACAGAAGGATTGGCATCACAATGCAGTTGAATATGCGTATTTTTAGATATATGGTTTGATCGCCATACTTTGTGTAGACTGTGGAATGCTACTATAGCTTTGTTTATTCTGTTGGCTATATCATCCTCTGACCCTCCGCCTTTGGTTAAGATACTTCCGAGGTAACTGAAGGGGCAACGTATACGAGATACCATCGCAAGCGACAATTATCGAGAGCAGCCAATCCAGCCGACAACTAAGCGAAACAACCGAACTACCATCACAACCGACCATTACCCAGCAGCAAATTGAGCCGACTATTAAGCGAAGCAATCGACCTAGCGATACAACCGATTGCTACTGATTAAGCAGCCGATCTACCGATACAACCGACGGCTGCCAATTAAGTAACCGATTTACCAATATAAGCGATTGCCACCGATTAAGCAGACGACCTGCCCATATAACCGACTGCCGCCGATTAAGCAGCCGATCTACCGATACAACCAACGGCTGCCGATTACGTAACCGATTTACCAATACAACCGACTGATTCAATCAACTACAACCGATGTTGCCGATATATTGCCGGTACAAATAGAAAAGTATTTTAAAAAGCGCCATCTCTGCTATGAACACATGTTAAATTTCGTTTCGATCTGGCAATCCTTCTTGTAGCAACAGGTGTTCAAAACAGACGCATCCACGATTTTTTTACAACGGAAAAATTAGAAATTCGTGGTGTCATTAATTATTTACATAAGAAAGGTTTATCGGGACAAGATATTTATAATGATATGGTGAATGTGCTCTTTTATATGCAACAGTAAAAATTGGGTTGCTGAATCTAAACGTGGTCGTACAAGCATTGAAGATGAACCTCGTAGTGGACGTCCAAAAACAGCAACAACAACAGAAATCGTAGCCAAAGTGCATGATATGGTATTAGATGATCGATGAGTAAAAGTGCGTGAAATAGCTAATATCATGGGCTTCTCAGATGATCGAGTCCATTTAATTTTACATGAAGAACTACAGATAAAAAAGCTTTCTGCAAGATGGGTGCAGCATTTGTTAACAATCGACGAAAAACGCATAAGAATGAAAATTTCTAAATGGTTTGGATCATTTTAAGAAAAATATAATGGATTTTAGTCGTCGGTTCATAACTGTTGATGAGACATGGATCCACCACTATACTCCAGAGACAAAATAACAATCCAATCAATGGACTGAAGTTGGAGGAAGAGCCCCAAAGAAGGCAGAACCAATTCAATCGGCTGGTAATGTTATGGCAACGGGTGTTTGGGACTTCAAAGGTATTTTATTGGTCGACTATCTGCAAACGGGTAAAACAATAAATTCAGAGTACTATTGCAACACTTGGATCAATTAAATGTAAAAATTCGAGAAAACAAAAAAAAATTTTGTTTCATCAAGACAACGCACCAGCGCACAAGAGTGTTTAACAATGGCCAAAATCAACGAATTAAAGTACGAGTTGCTTGACCACCCACTTATTCTCCTGATTTAGCTCCCAGTGACTTTCACCTGTTCCCAAATCTATAAAAATTCCTTGCTGGTAAGCGTTTTACCTCAAATGCAGATGCAATTACAGCTGTAAACCACCATTTTGAAGAACTTGAGGAAAACTATTTTAATCAAGGGACAGAATTTCTGCATAAGCGTTGGACTATGTGTATTGAAGTTTCAGGAGATTATATTGAAAAATATAAATATTTTTGGAAACCTAATTATTCTCTTTCATTTCATTCGATAATGGCTGTATTAGCAATATGTAAAACTTGATGGGATATATTTTTCTAATAATTACTGCTACACCGTCCCATCTGGCATTTACCCTATCGCATCTACAGATTTTAAATTCACTGTTTCTAATAGATAGCTTTGCATTTAGCCCTGTTTCAGATAGTGAGCAAATATGTATGTTATGACTATTTAAAAATTGGAATAACTCCAAATATTTCTTACGAATGCCTCTAGCATTCCAAGTTATCTGTAATATTAATAGGCAAGGCGATTTCTTGTGACCGATGTTTTGTTCAACCGTTTTATCTCGATTTTGACCAAACGTATATTATTTGAAAGGTATTTCTTTTTAGCCGTTTTGCAGACTTATAGATTTTTAAATTTTTGCCTTTATTTTAAGTAAATTACATTTAAAGTTTCTACTAACACATACATAAAATTATACATATGCTATGTGTGTTTTATTAAGTTTGTTAGTGTGTTTGTTAATGAATTTGTTATCTTCGTTCACAATAATAATAAATCATAAAGTGCTGGTTTGTGAATTGGCTAAGTTGAAAAATAAAGCTGCCTAGAAATTGCACTCGAAATTCGGGTGCTGGAATCTGCTAGTTATATTAATTCCATATAATTCCGTATAATATATTATTTGGCCTAAAGCTGAGAAGGATTCCTTCGGTATAATAATACCATCGAAGAATTATATATTAATATAAAATGTTGAGTGCTTAAATCGATTTTGCGTAGGCAATTATATAATAAATGAGAATTTTGTATGAAAAAATTCCTAGGGAAGTTTGTTGGTCAATAACTTAGTACAAGAGAAATGTGCCATATTTCTCCCTACTAAATTTCAGACAACCATTTCTTTCTTTACCTACTTGGGGTTGCTACAGAACTCATTTCAAGCAAACATTTGCTCGTTTAAGCAAACATGCATATAATTTAGACAAACTACTACACACATCTGCAGCATTATATAGTCAGCCAGTAACAAAAAAAAAATAAAAATTGGCATTCAATGGCAAACTGTGCAAACGAGGCCTTTTTTGTTAATATTTAAATGCAGTTTAGCAGAGAATTTGTACAACAACTTATATATAGTTAGCAAAACATCCAAATGGACAATATTCGAGAGCCTTATATAGGCAAATGCCAAAAAAAGAACAGAAGTTCAAAAAAAAAAAAACAAAGGAAATTACATACACATACATACATACATATATATATATATATATATATAAAGGGTGTCTCGAAATTCCTTTGAGAATCTAATGAATGTTAAAATACTCATACAGCTTCATAAAATAATATATATTAAGGAGCCGCGTGTCTTGTTTGATCGCCTCACTTCCTTTCAATCTGTGAGGGGTAAAAAAATAGTCTCCTTCTGCTACAGAAGTCTAGTAACCGGATGGCAATTTTTTTTTAACGCCATCCATTTTTGGAACCATCTTCCACACAAAATACACACCAGCAACAACGCAACAAGTTTTAGTAACGAGATTAGAAAACATTTCTCAACCTGAAATATCAACCTGTCAGTTAATACCTATTTATACCCTATACCACTATGTGGTTTGGGTATTATGACTTTGTGCTGCTGTTTGTAACTACCAAAAATATTTGACCTTGACGCATCTTCTATTATACCGATCGAATCAGAATCACTTTTTGAGTCGATTTAACAATGTCCGTCCGTCCGTCTGTGTGTCCATGTAAACCTTGTAATCAAACTACACTTCGCAAATATTAATATATTTTGATGAAATTTGGTATATAAACTTTCATCGAACATGGAATGAACGCTATTGAAATTGGTGAGAATCGGTCCATTTTCAGACATATCCCCATTCAAATGAGCCCTATTAAATCGACATAAATTGCCATAAGATCCAAATTGTCATATAGATCTTACTCATATTGGGTTTGTATACGTTTATTATATCCATTAATGAGTAGTCCAAAAATGATCCTTATGGGACAACTCTTAGTCATAGGCCCCATAGAGAGCTGCTTCCCGATCTTTACTTAAATCTCTCAAAAAACAAAAATATTGCACTGATTCTTCTCAAATTTTGTTTGTATATATTTTTGCAAAATACAAGAGACTTTACCAAACATGGTCAGGATCGGTCCATTTTTGGGCCTAGTCCCCATATAGATACAGCATCCGATATGAACTTTTTCATATCTAGACCGACTATAATTTTCTTAATTGGTTATATATCATTTTATTTATAATTTTTTTTTTTTTTGTTTTCTTCTTTTTTCTCTCTGTTTAATGTTATTCCATTTATGTATTACTAGCAGATTCCAGCACTCGAAATTCAGGTGCATATTCTAGGAAATTTTATGTTTTCATTTAAAAAAGACCCCAAAGGTATGCTTCACAATTCAACTCATTTTAAATGAAGAAAACAAAACATAGCATTGCTTAATTTTAGGTATGTGTTAGTAGCAACTTTAAATGATCATAACTCCAAAAAAATATTCCAGACGATGAAAATCTGGAAATCTGGGTAACGGCAGGACATTTTAGTGTAAAAAACATTTAGTTTTAGTCTTTTTCTTCAAATAGAAAACGACTTTAAAGTCATGTGACGTGTGTGACTATTTTGTAAGGAAAATTTTCAGGTTGAACCGCAAATTAAATTTTTTCTATATTATATTGATATATAATACTTATTTTAATTTAAATGGGTAATAAATACTACAAATAATTTCTATTAATCACTGTTTTATTATTTCAAGTCATGCATATTTAATTAAAAAATAAAAATGCTTGTGACGTGTGTGACTTCAATTGTGACGTGTGTGACACGTGCAAATAGTTAAAAAATTATTTATTATGAAACTTGGGCAATGGGAAAAACTTACAAATTAATTGAATACGAATATTGTAATTTATAGTTTCCCAAAGTAAAATTGTCCATGTGAAGTAGCTTGAATCGGAGGATCAAGTTTTCCAATTACATTACCAAATGTTTAGTTGGCAATGTCACGGTTTCTTGGCCATTTCCAGTACTTTCCAGATTTAATCATACAAGAAACTTAAATTTCTTCTGTTTTTACAGTTATCACTTCACCAGGATACTTTTCTGCGTCATAAGTAACAAGAATCTCCTTGACTGTGGGTTTCACATTCACTAATCAAAATATCACAGTTATTACTTGGCGCTGACTTGAGAAGTTTAATATTTCCTTCAGAGGAACATTCAATTACATGGACCTGTTTGATGCCTGTTACCTGAGGTACTTCTTCATTCCATAGTGACATTGAAATTGCCTTTTCAGTAATTTTTGCTTTCGATATAAAAAATACCAGAGTCTTTGGCATTAGTTCCGCAGCTACGTTGATACAATCTTGTGCACTCTGAACTACAATTTCTTTATCACAGCAACTCATAACCCAAATTCAAATTCAATTAATCAGTGTTGCCAGAATTTGAAATTGTAAAGGGCAAAAAAAGATCCTAAAACGTACTGGAGTCAAAAAAAAAAGATGTACATTTTTTTTTCGAATTTAGTTACCTTTAGTTACCTTTTGAAAAATTAAATACTTATTAATAACTTCTTTGGTTTTTAAATCGAAAAATTAATATAAAACATAAATTTCGACTTATATTTTTTAAATTTTAATTAAAACTAGCAGATTCCAGCTCTCGAAATTCGAGTGCAAATTCTAGGAAATTTTATTTTTTTCATTAAATAAAGACCCTAAAGGTATGCTAATCAATTATAGCCAATTCACAAATCAATACAAAAAAAAACAAACTCATTTTGTAAATTTATTAATTTATTGAGCTAATAAGGCCTAAAGTGGTCAGTGTAAATAAAACAACGTTTCTTTACATATTTTCCGACGTTTCGTCTATATTTGTGCTTTACAAGCACATTAACAAATTTAATAAACACACATATAGCATTGTATAATTCTATGTATGTGTTAGTAGCAACTTTAAATGCAATTTACTCAAAATAAAGAAGAAGATTGGAACGGCAAAATGCGATTCTTGGAAAAAATTCTGTGATAACATAGAGGACGTTTCCGAGGCATCCAGGCTGCGAAAGGTTCTGGCTTCTACCCCTCACACATTAGGCTATTTGAAGGATCCAGTGGGGATGTGGACCACCTCCAGTGGAGAATCACTTAGCTTGCTACTGAACACCCATTTTCCGGGCAATTCTCATACGTCACTACAGGCGTTGGAATACTCTGACGCTAGCACGGCGGACATTGCTTCGGAGATAGTTAATGTACCAACATTGACCTGGGCGATTAAAAGCTTACAAATCTCCGGGACCTCACGGTATCATTCCAGCTGAATTGCAGCATGTGTCGGACTACATTTCCCCTTGGCTATGCAGTCTTTTCACTTGCTGCATAAACACAGCGTATATTCCTTTGAAATGGAGGGAGATAAGAGTGGTGTTCATTCCAAAAGCTCTCCCAAAGGATTTCAGACCAATAAGCCTATCATCGTTCCTATTGAAGACAGTGGAGCGTATGATAGACTCTTACTTACGTAGAATTATTGACCCTAAACTGCTATCAACGAGGCAACATGCCTACAGCAAGGGAAGGTCAACTGAAACAGCTCTACACGAGCTTGTAGGTACCATCGAGAAATCGCTCTCGGCAGGAGAATACACTATGACAGCCTTTTTGGATATAGAAGGGGCTTTTAGCAACATCACACCGGACTCGATAATAGCGGCACTATCTAGTCTAGGAGTGAATTCTGTGATCATCTCATTGATTGGTAATCTGCTTGTCAACAGGCGGATAACGTCTAAATTGGGAACGTCGGAAATATCACGATCTGTGAACAGGGGAACGCCACAAGGTAGCGTTCTATCACTACTTCTCTGGAACTTGGCGCTAAACCCAGTGCTAGTATCGTTGGAGGGGCAAGGCTGCAGCGTAGTCGCATATGCTGACGACGTGGCCATGGCCGTAAATGGGAAGTTTCTATCTACAATTAGAGATATCCTGCAACGGGCTCTCACAGAACTATCTATCTGGGCAAGGGGTTGCGGTCTGGGGGTTAATCCGACCAAAACGGAACTTGTTCTTTTCACTAGGAAGTATAAGATCCGTACCTTCGATGCCATTTCTCTCAACGGCACTGAAATCGTCTTCTCTGATGGAGCCAAGTATCTTGGCGTATTCCTGGACAGGAAGCTGAACTTCAGACGGAATTTGGAGGAGCGGGTGAAGAAGGCGACCATAGCTTTATACTCCTGTAAGAAGGCCGTTGGTAAGCGATGGGGCTTTAGTCCGAAAATTGCTCACTGGATCTATACAGCGGTGGTCCGTCCAATACTCCTGTACGGAGTCATTGTCTGGTGGCCTGCTTTGGAGTAGGCCACCAATAACAACCTTCTCGCAGAGAATGGCTTCCATGTGCATCACTGGAGCCCTTCGTACTACACCTTCGGATGCCTTGAACATCCTATTACACCTAATACCACTGGATATATTAGGGAAGCAGTCGGCGGCCTCATCGGCCATTCGATTAAGAAGCACACTACAATGGCGGGGTTACAATTGTGGCCACGGGGTGATCCTGAATGACAGGAATTACACTGGATTACACTACTCCAAGGAGCGTATTTGAACGTCACTACTGTACACTAATACCGACCAGGGAATCTTGGTCTGGGAGGACACCAGGCAGTAGGCGTTCCGTAAATTTCTATACTGACGGATCGAAATTGTGCGGTCAGGTTGGTTTTGGAGTCCATTCAGGGGAGCTTGGACTAAATCTGGCTCGAAGGTTACCAGACCACTGCAGTGTATATCAGGCAGAGGTACTGGCAATAAAGGAGGTTGCTGAATGGTTGGGTCAGAATATTCTGTCTACGACCGCAGTCAGCATCTATTCTGATAGTCAAGCCGCGGTAAAATCCATGCGATCAAAGTTCCTGAAAACGAGAACCGCCCTTAGCTGCCGCACGTCCTTAAATGAGATGGCCAATTAGTTCGACATCAGGCTCATATGGGTCCCAGAGCACAGGAACATACCAGGAAACTGCAAAGCGGATGAGCTGGCAAGACAGGGTACTTCCTTACACGTTCCAGCGGATTTGGAATGTGTTGGTACACCCCTGGAATCGTGAAGCTTGAACTTCGGCTTCGCACCGCTGGCATAACGAATAACAGATGGGCTAATGGATTAACATGTAGGATCACAAGACAAATCTGGCCTGCTCTGAATCGAAAGCGCACAAATGCGCTATTATCACTCCCCCGTGGGGAGATCTGTTGTTACTGGGCACTGCCTTATAGGGAGACACGCTGAGCGCCTTAAGGTCTCGTCAAATGATTTCTGTCGTAGCTGCTTGGATGTGGAGGAGGTAGAGAGCGTAGAACACTTCCTCTACCACTGCCCGGCGCTATCCAGAACAAGACTACGGACATTGGGATCGCCGTTTCTTCACGATCTCTCTGACCTCTCAAACGTGGAAATTTCACATCTTAGGGGCTTCATCAGAAGCTCGAACTGGTTCTTCGGTGGGGAATGAGGGGAACACCCATTCGTCCCGTGGTATCACAACGGACCACAGAGTCTAAGTGTGCTGGTCCTTGGATCAGCAGCCACTTCCAACCTAACCAACCTAACCTAAGTGTAACAGCACCCATTTTTCATTTTCAGACCTTCTTTTATACGTTTTACAGAACATAACAACTCGGATTTTATTCTGTTCAAAGTTTACTTTTAACTAAAGCCATTAAACTAAACAAACGTTCAACTTCGGCTTTTGAGAAAGACAAAACTAATAAAGACAATACAAATATCCTTTAAATGGATTTTCGTCAATAGAATTTTTGTTAACTTCAATCCATAAAGAGGTTGTATTCAGTGTTGTATCCCAATATTGTTGTGTGATATAACTACATTGGATTTGAATTTTTTCTGTTTGAGATGATCTAAATATAAACTCTTCTAATATATGGGTTATCGGTTCTTTACCCGGTTTAATATGTTTTGTGCATTTTTTAAGACAATAATATTTTTTGGCAATCGACTTTTTAATTCATTAAAAGCTGGTGTTGGTGTTCACATTCTTCTATTTCAAAATGTTTTATTATATTTATTTGTTGAAAGAAACGAGCAGAAAACATATCAATGCCATTAAAATTAAAATTGTATATTCAAAAGTAATGAAAGAGATGCTAAAAGCAACTTTTTATTAATAAAAAATGCTAAGTTACCATCTAGCATATTTTCATAAATTTTGGATGCTCAACGACAAAAAAAAGTTGCTACTAAAATGCTAAAATGGCAACACTGCAATTCATCGTTATTTTCAATTACCATTTTATATAAACTAGCACATTCCAGCGCTCGAAATTCGACTGCAATTTCTAGGCAGCTTTATTTTTTGACTTAGCCAATTCACAAACCAACACTTTTATGGTTTATTATTGTGAATGAAGATAACAAGCTCTTTAACAAATTTAATAAAACACACATAGCATATGTCTAATTTTATGTATGGGTTAGTAACAATTTAAAATGCAATTTACTCAAAATAAAGGCAAAAATTTTAAAATCTGTAAATCTGCAAAACTGCTAAAAAGAAATACCTTTCAAATAATATACGTTTGGTTAAAATCGAGACAAAACGGTAGAACAAATCATCGGTCACAAGTAATGGCCTTGCCTATTAATATTATAGATGTGGCTGAATTTCGTTGATGCAGCGCTGATTTTTCTCTTTCATTGCTCGGATTGTTCTGGGCTTACAGGCAAAAAACATTTGACTTCAAATAACTCCATAAAATTATCTCCAATGATGTTAAAACACACGATCCAGGGTTTGATCACCAAAGCGAGAGACTACATGGCCAGTATATGTCTCATGCATTAACTGAATCATTTCACCGGCTGTATCGCATGTGACAACGTCCTGCTGAAATTAGATGTCGTACACAACAATATCATCCAATAGAGGCAGAAGAAAATCATATCACAAAATCGAGCACCAGTAATAGTCACTACATTTTCGAGGAAGTATGACCTATAGTCCAAAATCCGCGCAGTTGTGCATATATTTTTTTTCTTTACAAGACCATATGGTTTCTCTAAAACCCAAATGTGGCAATTTTGATGATTTTATTCGAAAAGTCAGCTTCCATTTTCAAAATATTTTTCAACAATGAAAAACTTTTGTTTTATCCAGCAATAACTCATTTTTACTAATTTTAAAGTGTTGTTAAACTTTCATTATGCTGAACTTTCACTTTACTAAACCAACGGCGGCAAATTCAAATATTATGAGAATTTTGGGACACGCTTTAGTTATGTATATATAACACGTACATACATATGAAGATGAATGTATTTGTTCTATTTACTTTAGTATTTTATTTACATTAAATCTACATTAAGGAAAGGGGATTATAAAAAATTTCACATTTAATTTTAGCACTTTGAAAACTTTATTTTTCCAAGAAGTTTTAAGATGAACAAAAACAACAACAACAACAATGACACAATAGGTATAATATATAAAAGAAAAAAGAAATCTTTAAGAAATATATGTATATCTACAAATTTTTAAAGGCAAGTCTTTCAGAACTTTCGATATAAAGCTGTATTTTAAATCTTTATTATTTAACAGTTGGGTTAGAAAAATTAATCATGAGCCAGATTAATTTTTTATTTAATCAATAATTTTTAATGCAGATATGTTAGAGAAATCAAAGCATTTGAAACGCTAACCTATGTTGCACTATATTTAGTTTCTTTTTTTTATTATTATCATTATTATCCAAGCTGAAGTCTGTGTTATGTGCTTGACTTTCAGATTTGTTTCCATTGTTCCGATGGAACTTAAAAACTACATGAAAAATATTACACGGAACTGAATAATTTATGAACCTTAAAACTATTTAGAAAACTAAAATTAAGACAAAACTATTTTTAAACTTTTTCTTTTAACTCATACTCTCTGTCTGTCTGTCCTTCTATCTGTCTGTCTGTCTATCATGGGGCAACCCCATTCCCCCTCACCCAATTGATCTGAAACTTGGCCCATAGTCTCATTGTACTTGCAGATTAATTTTGGGATAGTCATGCAAAATCACGCACAGTCACTGAGAGATTCAACACTGGCATGCATAAGGAAAGAAAGAGTTTTAACAAAAACTTTGTTTTTATTGGTTAGATTATTATGTAAAAAATCGGGAATTTGGTAATAATTAATTCGTAATAATTTCATGATATAACTCAAGTTCTATTTGCTTAAGAAATAGATCGAAGACAACCAACTATTTGGCCAAAAATAAGATTTAAACAAGTAAAAAGATGCCATGGAATCCAAGAGAGTGTCTTTGCTGAAGCAATAACTGGATATAAAAAATAAAATTTAACAAAATTGTGGTGGTTCTTAATTTGTTCCATGCAAATATGAAAAAAACTCGTATCTGACAACACTTTTTTATTGGGGATTACGGAAAAAAAATTTTTATAAATCAAGTCAAGGTTGGGAATTACCTTTATATTGGGACTCTCACCAAATATAGCCCAACACGGTTTAATTTTGGAATGCTGATTAGTGGGTATAATATATATACATTACGGTGACAGCCATTTGTTTTTACTAGCAGATTCCAGCCCTCGAATTTCGAGGGCAAATTCTAGGAAATTCAATTTTTTCATTAAATAGAGACCCTAAAGATATGCTAATCAGTTATAGCCAATTCACAAATCAAAACAAAAAAACAAACAAACTCACATTAACAAATTTAATAAAGACACATATACCATTGTATAATTTTACGTATGTGTTAGCAGCAACTTTAGATGCAATTTACTCAAAATAAAGAAAAAATTTTAAAAATCTGTAAATCTGAAAAACGGCTAAAAAGAAATACCTTTCAAATAATATAATTAGGTCAAAATCTAGATGAAACGCTAAAACAAAACATCGGTCACTAGAATTCGCCTAGCGTATTAATATTATAGATACCCTGCACCTCAGTATACAAAGGGTATATATAAGTTTGTCATTCCGTTTGTTATAATATAAAAAAAATTTTTGGACCCCACAAAATATATAAATTTGTGATCCTTATAACAAGAGGAGTTGATATAGCGATGTCCGTCTGTCCGTCCGTGGAAATCACGATGGCGACTTCAATCCGGCAGCTAGGGTACTAGTTGAAATACAAAATGATTAACTAACATACTGAGAAATTTTTTATTTAAAATCGTCCAAATCGATTGATTGGGTCCCGAGAATTGTATGAGATGGGTTCTGTTTGAAAAATCATGAAAATTGGTTTAATAGGTCCCGAGAAATCACTGAAGAAGTAAATAAAATTTAAAAAATATATGTCTCTGTATTGTTCTTGTTGTTATTCTAAATGTTGTTTTGTTGTCGTTTCTGTGGTCGCTGTGGTAATAATATAATAAAAACTAACCCTTCGTAAATTTTTTATCGACTCTGGTAGAAAAATTTTAAAGTTTCCATTGTTTTGGCATCACTAAAAAACTGTTAGCTCATTTTTGTCATCACCACGATCCCGCCTGCAAAGTTTCAGATAGACTGGCTAACGAGAAAGGGTTTAAAAAACGATCCAAAATTTTGACTACAAGCAGACAAGCATACACCGCGAGTTAATATAAAAGGAGTAAAAATTCACCAACATCTAAAGTAAATAATGCTAAACTACCTAGTTGTTAATAAAAAAAACAATGTAAATTTACAAAAAAAAAAAAAAAAAATTATGTATTAATTTATTTAAAGAAAAACATAACATTAACTTTTGATGTTGTATTTTTTGTGTGTAATACTTATGTACATATAAAGGGTCCGCCAAACAACTTTTTTTTTTTTTTTCGAAAATGCTATAAAAAAAAAAAACTAATGAATATTATCTCAAATTTCTTTTTTTATTTGAAAGTACAATCCTTCCGGTTAATAATGGAAAATAATTTCATTCAAATAGCTGCCTCGGCTGGTCATGCAGTAGCCTACACGATCGTTCCAATTTTTAAGCACATTATCGATTGTGTGCAGCTGTAATTCCCCAATGGCTTCACGAATATTGTCCTTTAAAGCGTCAATTGTCTCTGGCTTGTTGGCGTAACACCTATCTTTGAGGGCACCCCACAAATAATAGTCCAACGGTGTCAAATAGCAGCTCCGAGGTGGCCAAACGACATCAGCACTGCGGCTGATAATGCGATCTTCAAAAACAGGGCGCAAAACATCGAGTGTAGCTTAGGCTGTGTGGCACGTAGCGCCGTCCTGTTGAAACCAAATGTTGCCAATATCCTCCTCTTCAATTTTTGTGTACAAAAATTCGTTCAACATGGCCCAATAACGATCGCCATTGACTGTAACGGCCACTCCTTGCTCATTTTCGAAGAAAAATGGCCCAATTGTGTCTCTGGACCAAAATCCGCACCAAAGAGTGACTCGGTTTAGGTGTATCGGTTTTCAATGTATGCGTGCGGATTTTCTGTGCCCCAAATGCGACAATTTTGCTTGTTTACATAGCCGCCAAGATAAAAATGAGCTTCTTCTGTAAGTCGATCGCAGGCCCACTTAGCGAAGCGAAAACGCATTGGATGGTCAGTTGGCTTCAACTCCTGAACCAATTGGACTTTGTATGGCGTCATACCAAGGTCTTTATGCAAAATTCGTCTCAATGATGCCTCCAAAATGTTCAATGCTTGAGAACGACGGTGAATTGATGTTGATGGCGCTTCACGCACACTTTCTGCCACAGCAGCAATATTCTCGGGTGTACGCACTGTTTTTGGCTTTTCACGCTTTGGTTTATCGATGAGGATGCCAGTTTCCTTCACTTTTTTCACAAGATAACGAACATACGGAGCTGACAGTGCTTCTCTACTTCCATAATCCGTGATTTTCAAAGTAATGTCGCAATATTTCCCAGCGTTTTTCAAGCGTATTCACAACCATATTCGTTCAGTGGAAGGATAAAAATAATTATCTGTCAAATCAGACATGAGCTAAGTGTTACCATTCATGAAATAGGACTAGTTGAAAAAAAAAACGTTAGATGGCGGACCCTTTATAAGCTGTCACCCTGAACTTCTTTTAGAAAAAGAAAAAAATTACTATTAAAACTAAAAGAAAATTTAAAAATAAAATATAATTACATTTTAATGCGGAAAAATTAAGGCCACGTACGCCATTGCTTTGGACTTGGCAAAAAAGGGCGATGATGGTATTTTCGATAATGAACTCAACTATTTTCCAATTTTGTCATTCATATAAACATTCATACAAAATCTACACAAACCAATTAAATATCAGCATTGTGTTACGTCCATGGATTTCGATCAGTGTAGTACAACTAACACATGCTCATAAACAGTATTACTAAATCAATTCTCTCGATGGCCACCACTGATATAAAGTAAATGCATGACGATCAGCAAACCCGATGATCAAAAAGCAAACACGGAAACGTGTTTTCTTTTATTCGAAAAAATAGAAAAGACGAAACGATCTCTCCTGGTTGGAGAACGAAATACTAATGTGAGAGAGCTTTTTAGGCCAACCCTTGAAATAAAGAAAAATCATCTGTTAAGCAGATGAAACCAATGACAATCTTAAAAATTTCAAAAAAAAAATGGAAGCAAAAGAATGCAGTTTAAGCAGATCTTAAATATACATCGTTGGCAAGCACCTAAAATAATATATATGTATATATCAGACATAGTTTATCTGAATCATTAATTTGAAAGAAAACGTAATTATTCAGAAAAAAATACACGAAACACTGTCTTCAAAAAGAATATACTGACTGACTTATGAAGAAACTACCACGTGGGATATCTCTACGTTTTCGCTAAGGTTTTGACCCAGATTAAAAAAAACAAAACAAAAGAAAGCTAAAGTCAAACATGTTTACAAATATAATATTTTAGTTAGAAACAAATTAAACGTCTGCCATTACTAAACGAAGACATCTCCGTAAATGAGAATGATGGCAACTTATTGAAGACATCAAGGTAGTACGGTAGTACGTATTTGTGAGCACGGTTTGATTTGTGGCATAAATTCCACTTTGTTGGAATTATAAATTGTGTCATTCCCCTAGCAACAGTACTAGAAAACTACCCTGGAAAAAGTGTATAATGCACTTATATTAACCATATGGACCTTTTTACCAATTAATAAGATAAACACGTATTTTCGGGGATAACCCGAAATTTTAAAGTAAGCGCTAGTTTTAAAAAAGAATCAAGATGATTTCTCCAAATAGTTTAGATGATTATTCATTTATTAAGAATTGATTATAAATTTTCAGACGTCCCAAGATAAATCTAAAATCCAATTATAATTCTTTTTTAAATTAAATCAAAAATTTCCGATACAAATCGATTTTAAACCCTCAAAGTGTATATATGCAGATTGTATATCTGTGGTTTCCTAGAATAACCGCGTATGTCATAATATCAAAATGTTCAGGGTAGCCCAAAAACGTTATATTTGAAATTATGGGCTTGATATAAAGTTTTTAGAACATTTTATTCAACAGTACTGCAGCTATGGGCAATAAATACTTTATATAAAATTTTGAGTCAAAAATCTTCAGAGGAATAGATCCTAGGGAAGGACGAAAAAACCAATATGTAAATTAAACAACTTATGTCGACAAACGTCGCTTTCTTTGAAAAAGAAAACTACCACCATGTAGACATAAGTTGTTGTTGCTGAAAAAATTGATTTTTTTGTTCGTCAACAAAAAGTTAACGGGACTCAGTGTGAGAATATAACAACGTATCAAGAATAATAATAACAAAAAATAACAGAAATAAACACACAAGTTTTTATAAGTGGTTATACACTGAAAACTTTTCCAAATTATTTTGAATTTTTTTTTTTTCATTAATAACAACGTATGTCGGTATGTATCGTTTTCTGATGAAATAATTTGTCAGCGATCAAACGTAGGTTGACATACGTGGTTAGTGCTATAAATTAATTTAATAAACATTTAAGTTACGTCGTTATTTAAAGAAAAAACTCAGAAATGGTAAACATTAAAAAAAAATTGAACACATACAAAGAACGCTAAAAATTAATATATTTGGCATCATTAACTCAAAACGGACAAAAATGGACATACGTGGTTATTCCAGAAAACCACAGATATATCAGTTTGTCATTCCATTTATAACGCATCGAAATACAAACCATATAATTTCTTGATACTTATAACAAGAGAAGTTATTTTTTTAAATTTTTTAAATTTTTTGTAAGTACTATTCTTCAAAAAGTATCTTTCTTAAAGAATCCTTTTTTAAAATACTTTTTAAAAAAGTACCTGGTTTTTTTAAGTAACTTTCCTTAAAAAGTATAATTTTTTATTTTTTTTAAAGGACCTCATTTTAGAAAGTGCGTATTCCCTAAAAAAAATTTTTTCTTAAAAAATAACCATTAAAAACATCTTTTCTTAAACAAGTACATTTTCTTAAAATCTACCCTTTTTTTAAATGAACATTTTCTGAAAAAGTATTTTTTTTAAGTATTATGTTTTTAAAAAGTAACTTTTTAAAAGAATAACATTCTTCTTAAAGTAAATTTTCTTAGAAAGTTACCTTTTGTCAAACAAGGAACTTTTATATAAAACAACTTTTTTTAATAAATTTTTTTTTAAACAAAGTAAATTCTTTTAAAGTCCTTTTTAAAAAAGCCTATTTTCCTGGAATATGGCAAACAAAAAATTGCCAAGATTTTTAGAGACTTCTGTTTTGAAATACCGCATAATTTTTATCTCTCAAAACATTGAAAAGTATTATTCCTTATTGTGACTATCGGTATTCTGTTGTAACGCATTGAGCAATGAATTGCGACACCATAAAGTATTTGTATTCTTAATCCCTATAATAACTCGAGTCCATATAATGTCCATACATGCGTCGGTCTCTCTGTCATTCAACAAAATAAACCCTTTACATGGGTTAAGTTAAAATAATATTGTTTGTCGTTACTACGAGCACGTTGGTATTTGAAATGGGTTAAATAGGGTATCACTGTGACAAGATATGATCTAAAATATGGAGATACCTCCAAAAATGCTAAAAAATCAGTGTATTTTCTGAAATAATTTGGTAATGAGTTTAACAAATTATTTGCTTTTTCAAATATTTCGTTTACATTTATTATCAATGCTCAAACCGAAGTGGAGGGTATCAAAGATTCGGCACAGCCGAATTTAATATACTTACTTGTTTTTTTTTTTTGGAATTTCAAGATCTGCTGGCCGGGTTATTGTGACACTGGATCTAGAACATTACTGCACAAAATCTGAGCCAAATCGGACAATGCTTTCTGCACGCGCATTGAGTTCAAAATTTAAATATGCATTTATATGTAAAAATTATAAAAAAAAAATTATTTTTCACAAAAATTTTTATATTAATAATTGCGTTTCAATTAAATTATTCAATTTAGTATAATCTAGAGTAAATTATCTTTCTACTAAAATAACAAAATTTATAAGCAAAGTATTTGAAGTCTGTATAAATATTAACATTGTAAAGCTGTGCGACTCCAAGAATATAGTTCGCGAAAAGCAATTCGGATTTAAATACAAGCACTCAGCGATACATGCAACTCATTTGCTTGTTTCAGATATTCAATGGAACCTAACCAAATCGCTAGATACTGGTGCCTGTTTAGTTGACTTCAAAAAAGCTTTCGATAGTATTTGGATACCCGGCTTAATATACAAATTATTAAACTTTAAATTTCCACTACATTTTGTAATTCTCATACATAATATGTTGAATAATAAAACATTTTCTGATTCTAATAAAGATACAGTTGGCACCAAAAAATTTACAAATTAAAGCTAAAAATGGATTTTTCATGTATAAAAAATTATTTTTTTTATAAATATTTACAATCAAGGGTTTAAATTATAATGTACCAATCTTTAATAAGACCAGTTCTATCATATGGTTGCCAAATATGGTTTAACATATCCCCTTCATATGTGGAGAAGATACTCATATTCGAAAGGAAATGCCTCAGGCATTGTCTTTATATAGATCTCAGAGTAGTAACTACAAAAAATTTATATCAAACAAAATTCTTTATGAAAAAGCTGAAATATCCAGATTCGACAATTTCATTATTCATAGCATACATACATTTTAAGTAGTATGTTTACCACCGAAAATAACTTGATCATGGCTCCCTACTATGTTTCCGAAGGGTACATTTCAAAAACATTAGTAAATGGACATGTTCCACCGAAAGCTTTTCTTTTCCTTGATAGAAATGGTTGTATTCAAAATGAAGATGGCATTCCTATAATTTACCATATTTATAGACGAGCCAATATCAAAACAATAAATTGTAATGAACTAACGTCAGAAAATTGTCGATTTGACACAAGTATTTAATCGGATGCTTAAAATATTAAACATAATATAAACCTTAAAAAATATTAGTGGCTCACCCAATAATTATCCTTTTTAATTTTAACACTTGACCTTATTTTTTTTATCCTAATGAACATAAAAGTAAGTTTTTGTTTGCCTTTTTACTTATATCTAATCTTATATTTACATGCAGCCTTCTATTTATGTATAAGTGATAGAAAAAAAATAACATTACTATTAAATAAATATTATACTTGATGAGAGCTCGCTAAAGTGGGACTTTGTATATAAAATAAAATATATTTATACTTTTTGTTTATTTGGAGTTTATAATTATATCTTTCATATTAAATAAATAAACAATTAAAAAAAAAATAAATAACAAAATTTATTATTGGTTGAAAAACCGCCACGTTCTATCAAGTTCCGCAGGCAATATGTGAGCCACAGACCACTTGATTAAGAAAATCGAGCTCACATTTTTAAAGACGTTGAAATAATTTACAATAACAATGTTTTGCATTCTCCTTATCCCAAAAGGCTCTGATGTAAAGTATTTTGCATCTCGTCGATTGTTATGCCGTTCTAAATTAATGTCAAAGTGGTACGTATTTTTTATCGCTATTTCAAAATCTCCAATTTTACTTTTTCATAAATTTTGTTCAAGAAATTTACCGAAATCAACAATTGGACTTTAGGGATTTATTGAGAAAACATACATGATTATAAATGCCAAATAGTGGTTGTATCCTATTCTCAATTTGGCAAGGGCAGCGCTTTTATTTCAGCGGATTTGAAGAAAAGTGTGATTTTTCATACTTTTTCAACTTTTAGGCTACCCCTTTTTGGTGTTTTCATATTTCAAATATCTTTTATCAAAATATTATACTATTTGATATAGGTTCTCAATTTTGTAAGCTAAGGTTAAATTGAAACACTATAAACTGCCCCTCGTTAATGTCAAAGGTGAAAGTTAAGGAGATTTACATTTTTTTTTAAATAAATATCGAAATAATATATATTTGTGGAAAGATTTCAATAAAACTTGTTGATAATATTTTAGTTATTCTAGAAAATAATATAATGGACTTATTTTCTGAAATTACTCTTGTCAAATGGACTCTTTATGAAAACTAGCAGATTCCAGCCCTCGAAATACGAGTGCAAATTCTAGGAAATTTATTTTTTCATACCCCTAAAGGTATGCTAATCAGTTATATCCAATTCACATATCAACACAAAAAAAACCAAACTCATTTTTTTAAACACACATATAGCATTGTTTAATTTTATGTATGTGCTAGTAGCAATTTTAAATGCAATTTACTCAAAATAAAGGAAAAATTTTTAAAATCTGTAAATCTGCAAAACGGCTAAAAAGAAATACCTTTCAAACAATATACGTTTTGTCAAAATCGGGATAAAACGATAGAACAAAACATCGGTCACAAGAAATCGCCTAGTTTATTAATGTTATAGATCTATAAATATTTGCTTCATTTTTAAATAACACAAATTTAATGTATTCATAAAATTCCTCAAATTTATTCGTTATTTTATGAAAAAAATGTAGATTAATTACTTTTTGAATTTAAGAGTGCATATATTCAAAAAGTTCTATCTGCATCAATAATTATTTTAAAGAGAGCGCGTAAAACCAATTTATTAATAAGATCTGAAAGTATTTGTCGATCGATGTGCTACAATATCTTTTAAGAAATTGTCAGTACGACTGTATATAATTATGATTACAAAAAACCGAGACAAATTTTTAATGGCGATAATATTGTCTATATTAGTTCGTAGTATTAAGAAGGAATGAATGCTGTACCTCTTTTGTGTGCCATGCTTTGAAATTTGCTTATTGTTTCCACTTCTAATTGTAATGTGCTGACGATCTCTTTTAATTTTAATAGAGAGCAAAAATTATGTTAAATGCTTGAAGTTGTTATAATTCATACTAGCAGATTCCAGCCCTTGAAAGTCGGGTGCAACTTCTAGGAAATTTTATTTTTTCATTAAATAAAGACCCTAAAAGTATGCTTATCAATTATAGCCAATTCAAAAATCAGCACCAAAAATAAACTCATTTTTATTACAAACACATTAACAAATTTAATAAACACACATATAGCATTGTATAATTTTATGTGTGTTAGTAGAAACTTTAAATGCAATTTACTAAAAATAAAGGAAAAAATTTAGAAACCTGTAAATCTGCAAAACGGCTAAAAATAAATACCTTACAAAAAATATACGTTTGGTCAAAATCGGGATAAAACGGTAGAACAAAACATCGGTCACAAAAAATCGCCTAGCCTATTAATATTATAGATATTAGAAGCACAGCTTCTAAAAAATTGTTTTTTTTTCTGCTCATTCTATTCGTAATTGAAACTTTATAAAGAATAAAAAAAATATTTTACTGTTCAAAGGGGAGACTGTTCAGAAGGACTAAGTTAAGCTTAAACTATTTTTAGCGTAATGGAATCAAGAAACAAAGTCAATTTATGGTAACTAATGAAAAGATTGTTTATAATTTCTTTGCCTTGAATACAAAAAAAAACAAGCTGTTTAAAGTACACAAAGGAACGAAACTTTTTAATCCTCTATGGAAAATTTTTTTTTTTAATTTGATTTAAATTTTAATTTTCTTTTCTACAAATTTTATTGTTGCATTATACGCTTTTTTTTATTTTTTATTTTTTTAAATATTTTTTACACAAGTTTAGACAATACAAAGGCTAACAATATTTTGAGTAGTACATCCATATAAATATATACCACAGAAATTTCTCATATCAAATAAAGAAATAAACTTTAAATTAAATAAGTCTGTCATAATGACAGAAATTTTATTTTAAAATATATATTTGGTTAATTGCATCCCAAGTGTGCTTCCCTTCTCCTGCCAATTGACCAGGTTATTTAAAGTAAATCATGCTCTAAACTATAAACAACAAAACCTTGTTGTACTGGAAATTAAAATCTCTTTTTATTTAACTTTACTGTTTGGCAGACCGCAGATAACTAATATAATTTTAAATTTTTCCATACATTCAAAGCTTTGAAAAGACACAATAAGTACAATGCTCAAATACTCAGTGGAAAATTGTACTCAAAAACTTCCCAGTATTTTATGTGAAAAGCACTCACAACAACATGCTTTAACTTTGGCACTCATTTTCAGTTACATGTATTAAGAGGAAAATTGTTATGATTTTCATTTTTGTGGAAACACAACGATTTAATAAAAAGGGACTCATAAGTTGTGCCAACATTAAAAAAAATCCTTATGATATAATAAGATTTCAGAAACTTGATTATTTCATATTTAGTACGCTGAAGACCCCATATCAATGTATAATAGTGATTATTATAACATGCATACTCAAGCTAGCGATGTCTGTCTGTCCAGTGGCTGTTTAAATCATCATAGAGTTAGAATTAGGCGACAGTGCTTTGAAAATTGTTTAAAAATATAAAACATGATAATAGAAATAGAACAGCTCTATTGAAGAATTATTTTTTTTATGGATTTAAACACTTTAAAATATAAAAGTGGTACTAAATAATAATCTTTAACTAGCAGAGCCCGAAATACCAGTGAAAATTCATTTAATTTTGTCCTTGTTTTTTATTGTATATATATATATATATAAATATTAGAAAACGGAAATGTATTTTTGGGGATAGGCGTGGTTCAGTTTGTTACTTTTCACTATAAAACTAATAAATGTGAAGTTTGGGGAAAAATGACTTTATATTAGGGAAAATATAACTTTTTTGAGATTTTACAAAAATTTCGTTCTACAGTTTCATTTTTCTGACACATTGTTATAAGAATCGGGAACAGTATTAAATTATCTATTCACAAAGCTATAAAAATTCAAAATCGAATAAAAATTCGCCAAGAAACAGCAAATGCCCCAGACCACCTTTGTACGAAAAAAAAACTAGGTCATTAAATTTGATAACATTTTTTTCAACTTTGAGAAATTAATTAAGCCATAATATATTAATTTTTTTTTTGGTCTATTTACCTATAAGTAATCAGGTATGAAGTATTGTTTTATTATCACGTTCTTAACCTATTCCGCATTGAGACCGAAAATGAGAAATTTTTTTGATAAAATTTTGAAAACTCCTTTTTCAAGTTTTAAAAATTTTTCTTAAACAAAATTTTTAAAAATGGATCTGCCACTGTAAGGTTTTGTTAAGCACATATTAGAGATTACCTGTGTGAATTTTTAAGTAAATCCCTGTACGAGAATTTTTTTGACAAAGATTTTAATTTTGCGGATTTCGAGAAAAATGGGATTTTTGTAAAACATTCTGTAAATGTACTCTTTCTAAATATTTTGTATCAAAAATTCATCACTTTTCTACTTTAAATTTATTATTTTTTTTAATAGCCTAGGGTTTCGAAAAAAATTAATATGACCCCATTAACCCTTATGGAATTGAGGTCAAATAAATATGACCCCAAGCTAATAAAAGGCATTTTACTCAAAAAATTCAAATATTTTGCAAATACTATTGAATTTTTCAAAGCGTTACTTAAAATATTACAACTAAATATGTATGTCTTCCGTTCCTAGAATTTGTGATAAATCCGAGAATGTTAACCCATTATATGCCCAGGCCAGCTTTGGTTTTTAAGATATTTTTAAATAAAAATTACCGAAAACGAGTTTTTCTATTAAACTCGCTGAAACCACTTTTTAGAATTTAAGAAAAATAATTCGGTTAATTGTTGTTTCTTTAACCCTTCAGTGCTCCTGGGATCAAAATAATCCATTTTGATATATCTTTTGTGCAATTATCTGCTTATTGCTCGCGAATATAAATTAAAACAACTTTTAAACAATTTTGTTGTAAAATTATTTTATGTATAAAAACTGTCTATACGTTTCCAAACAAAATAAATAATAAAAAGAACGCGGACTTATCGCAAATTTTAGGAAGGGAAGTTCTGCAAATTTGGTTATTATATTTAAAGCGTCGCATCTAAAAATTCAACAGCACTTACAAAATATTTGAATTTTTGGAATAAATTGTCTTTCATTAGCTTGGGGCCATATGTAACCCCAATTCCAAAAGGGTTAATGTGGTCATAATATCTTTTTCCGAAACCCTAGGCTATTAAGATAAAATATAACATTTAAAAGTAGAAAAGTGATGAATTTTTGATACAAAGTATTTAGAAAGAGTACAATTACAGAATATTTTACAGAAATCCCATTTTTCCCGAAATCCGAAAAAATTAAATTCTTGTCAAAAATATTCTGTGACAGGGATTTACTTAAAAATTCAGACAGTTAATCTGAAACATTAGTTAAAAAAACCTTAAAGTGCCAGATCCAGTTTTTTTAAATTTTGTTAAAGAAAATTTTTTACAACTTGAAAAAGGAGTTTTCAAAATTTTATCAAAAAAAATCCCATTTTCGGTCTCAATGCGCAATATGTTAACAACGTGGTAATAAAACAATACTTCATATTTGATTACTCATAAGTATAGGGACAAAAAAAATTATGGCTTTAATCAATTTCTCAAAGTTGAAAAAAATGCTCTCAAATTTCATGACTTAGTTTTTCTTTATGACACAAAAGTGGTCTGCTATTTCTTGGCGAATTTGTATTCGATTTTGAATTTTTATGGCCTTTTGAAATGATAATTTAATACTAATCCCGAATTATATAACAACTTGTCGGAAAAATTAAGCTATAGAACGAAATTTTCGTAAAATCTGAAAAAAGTCATATTTTTCCAATATAAACACACTTGAAATTTTCAATTGCGTTGAGGCACGACTAAATGTTTTTTGTTTGGCCCAAAACTTTATATTTCTCAGTTTGAATACTTTTGTTTATTAAGGGCCACCCTAGTACACTAACTTTCAAAGATAACAGCAGAAATTTATCTTACCGATTTAAAAAAGTAACAAACAAAGTTATGTTCTAAAAAGAATTTTATTCAAAAATTTGATTTTCGAGTTCAAATCGTCAAATATATTTTAAAAACATGGGTTCAAAATGCCACAACTCTCCATTTCTTCATCTTCGCTTTCGGAATTTTATTCGTCTGTTTGACAATTTTCCACAAAATTTTGCTGTTCTTATCTCAGTAGTTCTATCACTTCTGGTGGAAGGTTTAATTTTCTCTGGTGCTAGATAAGTTTATTTAATGAAAGCATGATTTAAAACGTCTGTCAAGTTATTCACGCGGCATGAAGCATCCTCACCAAAGCATCCAACTACAAGCGTAGTCGATTCAATAATTTCCCGCGAATGCACAATAACCTTATGTACAGTAACTGTCATGGATACTTCTGCATGAACATTGTGATCGTTTGAAAACAAAACTCTTCTAATTTAGTGACATTAAAATTACTTTTAAATTAAAAATGAGTTCTTTATCAATGCCTGTAATTTTAGAAAATTTTAAATGTTCTTTGAACGCGCGCCGGGCCGTGTTGCCGTCATTAATACTTCCATAGCCACCAGTCTTAAGCTCATCAGCGCGCAAACCAATTTCATCTCAAAATAACTCTGTCAGTTTCATTATACCCTATACCACTATGTGGTTTGGGTATAATGACTTTGTGCTGCTGTTTGTAACAACCAAAAATATTTGACCTAGACCCATCTTTAATTATACCGATCGAAACAGAATCACTTTCTGAGTTGATTTAACAATGTCCGTCCGTCCGTCCGTCCGTCCGTCCGTCTGTGTGTCCATGTAAACCTTGTAATCAAACTGCAGGTCGCAAATATGAACATATTTTGATGGAATTTGGTACATAAGCTTTTGTCGGCCATGGGATGAACGCTGTTGAAATTGGTGAGAATCGGTCCACGTTCAGACCTAGCCCCCATACAAATTACCCTACGAAATCGACATAAATTGCCATAAGATCCAAATTGTCATATAGATCTTACTCAAATTGGGTTTTGTATGCGTTCATTACGTCCATTAATGAGTAGTCCAAAAATGATTCCTTTGGCCCCATATAGAGCTGCTTCCCGATCTTCACTTAAATCTATTAAAAAACAAACATATTGCACTGATTCTTCTCAAATTTTGTTTGTATATATTTTTGCAAAATACAAGAGACGTTACCAAACATGATCAGGATCGGTTCATTTTTGGACCTAGTCCCCATATAGATATAGCATCCGATATGAACTTTTTCATATCTGCAGCCAAAAAAAATTAATAAAAATCCCACCCACTTTTTGCTAATTTTCTATGTCCAGTAAGTTGGGCCTAAGAGATAGGTTTCTAAACGCATGGTATAGGGTATCGTATAGTCGGTCTAGACCGACTATAATTTTCTTACTTGTTTTTTTTGCCACTTTTTATTGACAATTTTGTAACCTGCATTTGCAAAAATTTCAAAAAAGAAAAACACATCCAACAATGAAGTGGACTTATCCCATGCTTTAAGTTCTCTTCTTTATGCTTAAATTTCTGGTTTGGGAAATCTTTTATGCTCATAAAATCCTTTGGTGTAGCACCACATAAACTTCATTATTTTTATCTTTAGAGATTTCTGCTGCAACTCTTTTTTTGTTCTTTCAGATTTATTTTTTTTTTTTTTTTTGCAAAAAGTGAATTGCGGCCGTCGAGGCTTCGATTTGGCGGAGCCAGATTGCGATTCACGTTTTCTTATCGAAGTATTGCCTCTAAGCCAGAGAGCATGTTGTTGCTGAACAACTTTCAAACTCCTACAACTTCATATTTGAACAAAATATTCGTGACGACATTTTTATATATTATTTAAAGTTTTTGGAATAATTACTCTCAGTAAGGTATGAAAAGAAATGGACACAAATAGCGGCTCTTTTGTAATCTTCGTTTTGTTTCTCTCGCCACACATTGAATAGCTCTGAATTTGGCACGCAGTAGTCCCCTGGAAAAATGCGTTTTTAAACTCTTTCTTTTAACTTATACTCTATGCCTGTCTGTATGCTATGGGGCAAACCCATTCCCCCTCATCAAATTGATCTGAAACTTTGTTCATAGACTTGTTGTAGCCAAAGATTAATTTTAAGATAGTCACGCACAGTCACGGAGTGATCTAAAACCCATTTCCCCTTATCCGATCGATATGAAACTTTGTCCATAGACTTGTTGTGGTCAAAGAATAATTTTTCGATATTCCACATAATCACGCTTAGTCACGCATAGTCACGGAGTGATTTAAAACCCATTTTTCCTCATGCGATCGATCTGAAACTTGGTCGATAGACTTGCTGTGTAAAAAGATTAACTTTGACAAAGTCATACACACACACGGAGAGATCAAAACCCCACTTCCCCTCATCTGATCGATCTGATACTATGTCCATATACTTACTGTGGCCAAAGCTTAACTGAAAGATAGTCACGCACAGTCACGCATAGTCACGTACAGCCACGGAGTGTTTTTTTTTTTGTAATTCATCTTTATTTATTGAATCTTCACATAGGTTTGTGAACTAACAATAAGTTATTCAAATCTTAAAACTAAAACTTAAATATTAAATCCAGTGCCAAACAAAATTTCATTTATTCTATAAGAAAAAATTGTATCAGTCCGTTTTTCATCCATATATCTAATCTTCCACGTATCTAGCCAATCTTCCAGCTGTTCAGTATGGCTCTGTAAAAGAAGAGATGCTGTTGAGGGTTTTCGTGTACGCTTAAAATTGCAGTATCATCCGCAAAAGTCGACGTAAGTGTGTTTTCATTTGTTGGCATGTCTGATGTTTAAAGGATGTACAGAAGCGGGCCCAAGATACTACCTTATGGTACACCAGCATGAATTGTCTGTGGAGGGCTCACAAAGCTTTTCTCTCTTATAGAGAATTATCTATTAATTATATAGCTCTCCATTAGCTTATGTGTGTTCGGGGGCAACAACTGTTTAACTTTATGGAAGAGACCCTCGTGCCAAACTCTGTCGAAAGGTTGCGAGACATCAATAAAAATTACATAGCAGTAATTTTTCTATTCAAAAGGTCTCCTTATGGCACTTACAATTCTGTGAACTTGCTCAGTGGTGCTGTGTTTTCGTCTGAAACCAAATTGATGTGCTGGAATGGCATTATTTTGATCTACGGATATTGTAAATTTGTTTACAAAAATTCTCTTAAATAATTTTGACAAGTTGGACAGTAAACTTATTGATCTATACGAAATTGTTCATTAAAAATAAACAGAATTATTCTTAATGCTATTTGGGGTAACTCCGAAAGCATTTTATGGGGTTTAAATCAACAATAGACTTTTCGACCTCTCAAATCTAAAAACGAAGGGACACTGCTCTATGCTGTGAAGCAACAGGTGACAACTCATCAATAGAACTAGGGGCTATATTTGGAGTAAAACTTTCTTTCGATGTTCCACAAACAGATCTCCCTTCTTTTTGTTATTCTTAGCCCATCCTCCACTTTCCTTTCTTAGAGGAGGCTTACATACAACACGTATTTTAAGATTTTTGTAGCACGCCACAAAGAGTAATCAGTTTTTTCTGTTGGATCCAGTTTTTCAAGATAGCTATACAGTTTAGCGTTTCTTTGTGTTTCAAGCAGTTTCCGTAGGTTTTTCGTGCATTCTTTCAATTGTTGCTTAAGTTGAGGAGATCTGTGCAGTTGCCACTCTCTCCGAATTCTTCTTTTTTCACCTAATAGCCTTTAAACATCTACAGAAGTAGTTATATATGGCCTTGTGTGACGAGGAGGTTTAGTAGCAAGTTGAGCAGCTAGTTTGAGATTTTGTTTGAAGTTAACAATCGAGAGGTCAATATCAGCTGGTGTTCTTAGCGGAGAGCTTTCTGTGCAATTTGTACTAAGAAACTTTTTGTGTTTGAGCCAATCAACAGAGTGATTTAAACCCCATTTCCCCAAACCCAATCAATCTAAAACTTGTTCCATAGATTTGTTGTGACCAAAGATTAATTTTAAAATGGTCACGCAAAGTCACGCACAGTCACGGAGAGATGCGAAACTCATATACCAAGGGCAAGAAGGACTTTTAATAAACACTTTGTTTTTATGGGTTAGATTATCTCTTACCATAATTTAAGAACGTAAAATGGAACTACAACAAAAAGCGCTAAATAGTTTTAAAAAACCAATAAAATCCTTTTGGTTACCATAAAGTTTTCTTAATACAAATATTTACTTCGATTATCAAAGTGACTTAATTATTTGTCCACTTAACAATGAACAAATAACGTACCGATATTTTGTCACTCAGAAAAATATATTGCATGAATTACTTAATCACATGTCTACGAGAGTAAATAAAATGCTTAAATTTGTTTAAAATTTTTAATTTGACAAAAAAAATATTTTTTAAATTCATATTTACTTTTTCTGTTGATATTTTTTATTTGAGACTGCATTTTTATACCCTCCACCCCAGTGTGCAGAGGGTATACATAAGTTTGTAATTCCATTTGTAATAATTAGAAAAAAAAATTTGGACCCCATAAAATATATATATTTGTAGTCCTTAGAACAATGCGGAGTTGATAAGCGATGACCGTCTGTCCGTCTATAGAAATCACGATGACGGTTTCAGTCGGGCAGCCAGGGTGCTTGTAGGCATAAAAAATGATTCACTAACGTCCTGAGAAGTTTGCTATTTAAAATCGTCCAAATCGGTTGATTGAGTCCAGACAATTGAATGAAGAAGTAAAAAAAGTCTTTGAAAAATATGATTTGTCATGTTGTTCTTGTCACGATCACGCCCTCAATAGAATAACTGGGTTGTGGTAATAATATACTAAAATGTAGCCCTTTGTACATTTTTTTTCTGAACTCTGGTAAAAAATTTAAAAGTTTCCATTGTTTTGGCATCACCAAAAAAAATTTTTTAGCTGATATTTGTCACCGCCGATCCAAAATGTTGTCGACAAGCAGACAAGCAAGCACACACTAATGCCGTTTTCTTTTCTGACAAAACATGTCGCATTTTATTTGCACTTTTTTCGAAAAGCATATTTTTTTATATTTAGAGCAACCTTATTTTATACATCAGTCGAAAGGCCTCAAAGTCGAGCGCTCGTAAATCGCAAATAATTGTAGTCATTGACTTCTTTCAGGTCATACTGTGAGAATATTTCCACATTGTTCCCCTTTTTCGAATATTTTCACCCCATGTGTTTCGATTGCTTTATAACATTAGGTTACCCTTAATTTAGAATAATAAAAAAATACACTTTTAGAAAAAAGTGCAAATAAAATGTGATATTTTTGTCAGAAAAGAAAACGCCACAAGAGATAAAATAGAGGTAAAAATTCATCAACATCTAAAGCAAATAATGGTAAACTACCTAGTTTTTAATAAAAATCCAATGTAAATTTACCAAAAAAAATTTTATATATTAATTAATTTAAAGAAAAACATAACAATAACTTTTGATGTTGTATTTTTTGTTTGTAATATTTATAAATATGTACACGCATACACATATTAAATAATAAAATAATATACATATATTCTATATCCATAATAACCGCATGTTAGAAATAAATCGGCATATTATTTTATTTACATAAAATTCTGCAATATTTTGTTTTAGGGAAAATACATTTGTTTTGTATTAACAAACAGAGTTTCACTTCATTTTGCTCAGTCTGACTATGCCACAGTAGATGGCGCCACAAATTTTGTTCTAATTGGCTTTGCGATAGTTATTTCTATTTTAACATGAATGTGAACATTTTCAATTAGATACCAAACACAACAATGTTAAAAGTATACAAAGAGCTGAGTAAAGAAGAAGCAATGAGTTGTTTGGTTTCAAAATAGTTCTGCATAGTTATATAAAATTATTATTCTGCTTTACCTACAAAATATCTGATTGCGATTACATATAATTTTTAAAAATTGTTTATAATTACTAAAGCATTATTATTCACATAAATACAAAATATATACATATAACCTAAATGAATGCCGATCAGCAACGGCGATGACCAAAAAGCAAACACCGAAACGTGTTTTTTTTTTATCCCAAATAACAGAAAAGACGAAAATGATATTTCCTCGTTGGAGAGCGAATTACTAATGTGAGAGAGCTTTATAGACCAACTCTCGAAATAAACAAGAATTATCTGTTAAGCGGATCAACCCAAAGAATTTGCTGAAATAATTTGGTATTAAGTTTGATAAATTGTTTACTTTTTCAAATATTTTATTTACATTTATTAACAATACTCAAACCGAGGTGGAGGGATTTAAAGATTCGGCATAACCGAATTTTATTTATAAATCCGGAACTAAGATGAACTCACTAGTGAAATTTAGCGCAGGTGTGAAAAATATTATCAGCATGAACATATATATTATGGCCTTTACATTTGGCAAAATAAACCAATTCATTTGTCATACTAACGGCGAGTACACCTTACACTGTGTTACAAAACGTAAAATACAAAGTTCTTGAATATTTATTAGTTCAGTAAAGTGCGCCTTTGACGCAATTTTTAATTATTTCGCTGGAAGTGAGTAAAACTTGTTAATTTTGTTATAAACAGAAGTTCCGACTATTGAATTCTAGCGGGAGTTTATGGAATATGTAATAATTTTGGATTGATGTTTAATCGGTGTAGTAGAAAAACATCATCCAGCTATTATGATCATATGTTTGTTGAAGTAGTTTAAGCTTAATTTGTAATGAAGCTTATTTTAATTTCGCTATTGGGTTGATCAAAACTGATCAAGTAAATTTCCATTTCCAGCCTTTAGATTGAATAGAAGATTTAAATAGGACAACGGATAGACAGCCATAGTTTAATTGATTCAAATCGCTTTTTGACTTAGAGTCGAAGGTTTAAAAAAATTTAGAAACTTATTAAGCTTTCTTACATTCCGCTTACATTTTTATATTAGTTTTATAAAAAAAAATTTTATTTTACTTCAATTATTTAAAAATTTTGAAATATGATTTACACAATTATAAATTTCTGAATGTCTGACAAAAAAATAAAGAGCTAAAAACACAGCCGGGAAAAAGTTTTAAACATTTTAAATAATATGTTTGTTTGATTACGATACGATACGAGTAAACAATAGTCGGGGTGCTTTAAAAGATTTAAAAATTTCAGCAAACACACGCACACACACACACACACCATATTTAGCAAACAGGAAGTTACATCATCAGTATATCGTTGTAGTATATTTTCATTTATTTATTCGTTGTTGTTTTCCATTTGCTTCACTCTCATTATTATTATTATTACTATTGTTGTTGTTTGTATAATGATGATGTACATCTTGGTGTTGTTGTTTCTATTTTACATAAATATAGATGATGGCAAAGTTTGCTGTACGAAGTTTCATTTTACAAACAAAGGATTCCGTATTACTCTTACGTACGTACATATACAGCGATTATAATTGGCGTGATATATTTATTTATGTTGTTTTACAATTTTTAGTCACGTAATTTGCGCCACACTGCGTACAAGAAATATTTAATGTGACAAGTAAAAACGCGCTGCAAAACACAGCAACAATATTCATTTTCTACTTTTACGAATACGAACTACAGTTGTTTGAAATCAACACGCTGGATTTAATTTTTTTTCTTTTTAACGATACATCATTAATTAAACGTTTATAACAATGAAATGTTTTAACGGGAAACGTTTAAAATGAGTTTCCTTTGTGCAACAAAAAATAAAAAATAAAACCCGCTTATGTAAAATGTAATGACCAGAACACAGCGATGTTAAGCTTTCTTAAGCAAAAAGAATAAAACAGTACCCCAAAAAGCGCTAAACGGCGCTATATTAGAATGAAAGCGAAAAAGCAAAAACTGCTAAAAAGCACCAAGTGCGAGGGCGGTTTGGAAAGTTCTTAGCCTAGCAATGAAAGAGAATAGTTAGGTTTTCAAAAATAGTTGTATTTTGCAATATAATCTCCTGAAACTTCAATAAACTTCGTCCAACGCTTATCCAGAAATTCTGTCCTCTGATTAAAATAGTTTTCCTCAAGGTCTTCAAAACAGTGGTTTACAGCTATAATTGCAATATTCATTTGATGTAAAACGTTTGCCAGCAAGAAATTTTTTTAGATTTGGGAACAGGTAAAAGTCACTGGGAGCTAAATCAGGAGAATAAGTGGGTGGTCAAGCAATTCGTACTTTAATTCGTTGCTTTCAGCCATTGTTAAAACACCCTTGTGCGCTGCTGCATTGCCTTGATGAAAAATATTTTTTTTTTTTTTGTAAGCAAGGACGGTTTTCTCGAATTTTTAAATTTAATTAATTTTAATAAAATTAATTAAATTTAGCAACCCAATTTTTTACTATTGCATATGAAGGAGCACTTTCACCTAACACATTCACCATATCATTATAAATTTCTTGTCCCATTAACCTTTTTTATGTAAATATTTAATGACACCACGAGTTTCTAATTTTTCCATTGTAAAAAAATCGCGGATGCGTCTTTTTTGAACACCTGTTTCTATATGAAGGAGTTGCCACATCGAAACGAAATTTAACACGCGGTCAAAGCAGAGATGGAGTTTTCCCAAACACATAACCTTTTTCTGCTTATACCGCGCTTTCTGTGCTACCCTAAACACTTTCCGAACCGTCCTCGTATATGTTTATGAAAAAAATAAAATTATTTTATTAATTATCAAAAAACCTAATATCACACTGCACAACACAAAAAAAAATACAAGGTCTGCTCTATAAATATTGATAGAGGAGACAAAAACAAAAGACACATGTATTGGCGTTTTGAAAGTTCACATCTGAATTTCATTTGACGGGGGGTGTTAAATTTTCCTAGCTCTGTCACATTCTTATTGTTAATCGGCATAAGAAACCATGTGACCCTTACATTTTAG
Organism: Cordilura impudica; assembly: GCA_963682025.1. Taxonomy (NCBI): domain Eukaryota; kingdom Metazoa; phylum Arthropoda; class Insecta; order Diptera; family Scathophagidae; genus Cordilura; species Cordilura impudica. Next base: position 360,843,362 of record OY821517.1, read on the forward strand.
GTCGAAAATGTGTTCAGCAAATTTATGTAAAATATTACGGAGAACATTTTTGTAGAATATGTTAACCCTCCAACCCCTCAAGGCATGGGTTTTTTGTCCATCGTTTAAGAAAGAGCAAAAAACATCATTACAACAAAAATTCAAGGTGTTACAATGTTCGCCGTGAAATTTTACTATAAGTCCCTGAATATACCAAAACGGAAAATTCAACCAGAAAGTCAAAAATAAGACCCAACAAAAGAGAGCTTAGGGTTAATTTCGCATTTATAAAGAATTTTATTTTAAAGTACCCCAGAAATTTAGCATGAAAAAAATAGTTCAAATTTAACTCAAAATCACTATTATCTCTATTATTTTATCTTCGATAGCAAATTTTGATAGTAAAAACTTTAAATAAGAACCAGTGTCTATCGTTTGAGTATCTGCCGAATAATAATCTTTATTTTTCTTTTTCATATCATACAAATATTTTCTTTGTCATATAAAATTTAGAAAATGTTTCTTTGATTATTTTAAAATATTCTAAGCACAGTGCTTACAATAGGAAGTATTCATTAGTTAAATTTTTTTTTAGCTCTAGACAATTCCACTTCATTATCGTACCATGTCCCGCATATTTCAGCCATAAGCGAATGAAGGCTTTTGCCTTTATAGATTTTTTCAAAGGGTGCCCATTAGGGTGAAAGCGATTTATATAAAAAAAATGTTGGTTAAATTCTGAGGTGTAAATTTTAGTGCGAAAAATTTTAGCCAAATCGGACAATGCTTTCTGGATGCACATTGAGTTCAAAGTTCAAATATGCATTTATATGTAAAAATTGTTAAAAAAAAATCATTTTCCACCAAAATTTTGATATTGATGATTACGTTTTAGTTAAATTAATTAATTGACCATGATCTAGAGTAAATTTCCTTTCTAATAAAATATCAAACTCTATTATCGGTTAAAAACAGGCAAGTTATATCAAGTTCCCTAGGCCACAAATGCGCCGCAGACCATTTGATTAAGAAAATCGAGCTCACATTTTTAAAGACATTGAAATAATTTATAACAACAACATTTTTTCATTCACCTGATCCCTTGTTAATTATATATAAGGAATGTTGCATCTCGCCTATTGTTATGCCGTTCTAAATTAATGTCAAAACGGTACGTATTTTTTACCACTAATTCAAAATCTCCAATTTTACTTTTTCAAAAAGTTTGTTGAACAATCTTTTAGAAATCAATGACTGGACTTCAAGTTGTTATTAACAAAATGTATGTGATTAAAAGTGCCAAATATTGTTGGTACCGTATTCTCAATTTGGTGAGGGCAGCATCTTTATTTCAGTGGATTTGAAGAAAAATTTGATTTTTCATACTTTTTAAACTTTCAGGCTACATCTTTTTGGTGTTTTCATATGTCAAATATCTTTTGTCAAAATATTATACTACTTGACATAGGTTCTCAATCTTTTAAACTAAGGTTAAACTGAGGCACAGCAAACTGTCCCTCTTTAAGGTCAAAGTCAAATTTAAGGAGATTTACATTTTTTTAAAACAAAATATCGAAATAATATATATTTGTGGAAGGATTTCAATAAAAATTGTTGACAACATTTTAATAATTCTAAAAAATAATATTCTGAAGTTATTTTCTGAAATTACTCTTGATGTCAAATTGACTCTTTATGAAAACTAGTAGATTCCAGCCCTCGAAATACGAGTGCACATTATAGGAAATTTATTTTTTTATACCTAAAGGTATGCTAATCCATTATATCCAATTCACAAATAAACAAACTCATTTTTATTACAAACACATTAACAAATTTAATAAACACACACATAGCATATCTATAATTTTATGTATGTGTTAGTAGCAACTTTAAATGCAATTTACCCAAAATAAAGGAAAAAAATTTAAAAATCTGTAAGTCTGCAAAAAGACTAAAAAGAAATACCTTTCAAATAATATACTTTTGGTCAAAATCGGGATAAAACGGTAGAACAAAACTTCAGTTACAAGAAATCGCCTATCCTATTAATATTATAGATTTGTAGAAGGATTTCGATAAAACTTGTCGATAATTTTTTAATAATTCCTAAAAATAATATTCTGGGCTTATTTTTTGAAATTAACCCGTGGGGTACTCAAAATGAGTCCTAGTTTTAATTCTTTTTGCAGAATTATTATATTCATATAAAGATATATCGAGGGCTTATATTCAAAAAGTGCTATTTACATTTGACAGCAATATTAATTTTTGATTTCGAACTGTTCTTTGAAATAACTGTCAAATATAATATTAATTTTGATATTATACATGATTAGTACGACTATTTCTTAATAGATCTTGTGGCAAATAAATCGAGTTTTTCACGCTCTCTTTAAAATAATTATTAATGCAGATAGCACTTTTTAAATATAAGCCCTCATTATACAAATTTGTTTATAAAAACTAATTAATCCAAATATTTTCATAAAATAACGAATAAGTTTGAGGAATTTTATGAATACATTAAATTTGTTTTATTATAAAAAAATCCTGATGAGGAAAATATTTATATATTTTCATAAAGAGTCAAGTTGACATAAGTCCAAGATGTTATTTTTTATACCCTATACCACTATGTGGTTTGGGTATAATGACTTTGTGCTGCTGTTTGTAACAACCAAAAATATTTGACCTAGACCCATCGTTAATTATACCGATCGAATCAGAATCACTTTCTGATTTGATTTAACAATGTCCGTCCGTCCGTCCGTCCGTCCGTCCGTCCGTCCGTCCGTCTGTCTGTCCATGTAAAGCTTGTAATCAAACTGCAGGTCGCAAATATGAATGTATTTTGATGAAATTTGATACATAAGCTTTTATCGGCCATGGGATGAACGCTATTGAAATTGGTGAGAATCGGTCCATGTTCAGACCTAGGCCCCATACAAATTACCCATATGAAATCGACATAAATTACCATAAGATCCAAATTGTAATATAGATCTTACTCAAATTGGGTTTGTATGCGTTCATTACATCCATTAATGAGTAGTCCAAAAATGATCCCTTTGACCCCATATAGAGCTGCTTCCCGATCTTCACTTAAATCTATTAAAAAACAAAAATATTGCACTGATTCTTCTCAAATTTTGTTTGTATATATTTTTGCAAAATACAAGAGACTTTACCAAACAAGATCAGGATCGGTCCATTTTTGGACCAAGTCCCTATATAGATATAGCATCCGATATGAACTTTTTCATATCTGCAGCCAAAAAAATTAATAAAAATCCCACTAAAATTTGGTTTTTGCTTATTTTCTATGTCCAGTTAGTTGGGCCTAAGAGATAGAGTCTTTAAACGCATGGTATAGGGTATCGTATAGTCGGTCTAGACCGACTATAATTTCCTTACTTGTTTATATTATTAAAATATTATCAAAAACTTTTATCGAAACCTTCCACATATCGAGGGCTTATATTCAAAAAGTGCTATCTGCATTAATAATTATTTTAAAGAGCGTGCGTAAAACTAATTTATTAATAAGAACCTAAAATATTTGTCGATCGATTTGCTACAATATCTTAATTAAGAAATAGTCGTAGTAATCATGAATGATATCAAAATTAATATTATATTTGACAGTTATTTCAGAGAACAGTTCGAAATCAAAAATTAATATTGCTGTCAAATGTAGATAGCACTTTTTGAATATAAGCCCTCGATATATATATTATTTCAATATTTTGTTTTAAAAATATGTTAATTTCCTTAAATTTGACCGTTGGCCTTAAACAGCGTCAGTTTACAGGGCTTCAATTTAACCTTAACTTACAAAATTGAGAACCTATATCAAGAAGTGTAAGATTTTGATAAAATATAATTGAAATATGAAACCATCAAAAAGATGTAGACTAAAAGTTTAAAAAGTATGAAAAATCCAATTTTTCTTCAAATCAGCTAAAATAAAAACGCTGCCCTCGCCAAATTAAGAAAACGATACCCACAATATTTAACATTTTTAATCACATATATTTTGTAAATAATACCCTGAAGTCCTATCATTGATTTCTAAAAGTTTCTTCAACAAAATTTTTGAAAAAGTAAAATTGGAGGTTTTGAAATAGTGCTAAAAAAACCTACCGTTTTGACATTAATTTAGAATGGCATAACAATAGGCGAGATGCAACATTCCTTAAATATAATTATTAAGAAAACAAGAAAATGCAAAAATATTATTGTTGTTAATTATTTCGATGTCTTTAAAAATGTGAGCTCGATTTTCTTAATCAAGTGGTCTGCGACGCATTTATAGCCTGGGGAACTTGCTATAACTTGGCTGTTTTTCAACCGATAATAGATTTTGTTGTTTTATTAGAAAGATAATTTACTCCAAATTATGGGCAATTAATTAATTTAATTGAAACGCAATTATTAATATAAAAATTTTGGTGAAAAATGATTTTTTTTTGAATAATTTTTACATATTTGAATTTTGAAATCAATGCGCATCCAGAAAGCATTGTCCGATTTGGCTCAAATTTTGCGCAATAAATTTTTAGATGCAATCTCACAATAATGCGGCTCGCACGTCTCGAAATTCCAAAAAAAAAATTTGGCTGTCAGCCTGAGGTAGCACACATATCCATGTTTATAAGTAGATGAAAAAGACGTATACGTATGAGTAATATTTTTAATATTAAGTCAATCATACGTCAGTATTTTTTGTTCTACTTATTATATCGATAAATTAATTAAAATTATTTATTTAAGCCTTTGCTACAATTTTGCTCTAGAATGAAACGAGAAATTTTAAACGGTACTTGAGCTATAGCTCAAAAACTAAGCGAACAGAGATGAAGGAAAAAATATGTAGTTTGGCCTGAGAATTCCAAACTATTTGGAACTTTTACTATACTGCCCTAATACTTTCAGCCTGACTTGCAGTTTCCCAACACCGACAATGAAGCCGACAATGTTCCACAGTGTCACTTTAATTAAAATGTTTAATTTTAAATTTTAAAGGAAGTTGTTTAAATTTGTACAACTTTGTTTAACATGACCCCTGTTGTATTTGAAAGGCGCCAAAAGCACTAAAACAGAAAAACGAAAGGCGCCTTTCTAGACCGACAATACGATACCCTGTAACATGCGTTTAGGGACCCTATATCTTAGGTCCAACTAATTGGATATAGAAAATAAACATAAACCACATTTGAGTGGCATTGTTATTAATTTTTTTCCTTTAAATATGAAAATGTTCATATCGGATGCTATATTTGTGTGGGGATTAAGCCGAAAAATGGGCCGATCCAGACCATATTTGGTAAGGTCAATAATTTTTTGCAAAACATATACAAACCAAATTTGAGATAAATCTGTGCAATAGTTTTTTTATTTTTTTTTTTTTTTTGATTTAAGTGATCGGTAAGCGGCTTTATATGGGGGGCTATGACTAAGAATTGTCCAATAGAGTTTATTTTAAACCTACTGATTAATGGGTGTAGTAAACACACACAATCCCAATTTGGCCGAGATCTAATATTGAACTGAACATGCACCGATTTTCGCCAATTTCCAAACGAAATACCAAATTTCATCAAAATATGTTCAAATTTGCGACCTATAATTTGATTACAACGTTTAATGGACACAAAGACGGACAGACGGATGGACATTGCTAAATCGACACAGAAAGTGGTTCTGAGTTGATCGGTATAATAAAAGGTGGGTCTGGTTCAAATATTTTTAAAATGTGGTGGAAAAAACGTTCCCGTTTAAATTGTTTTCTCGAAAAAATATAGTTCCTTGAAATAGCATTTGCTACTGAGAAAAAAATTATACAAAGTTTCAGAAATATTTTTAAAATATACGAAAAAAAAACTTCAATAAATGAGCTCTTTAATGAAATCTGCATCTCCATAAATATAAAGAAAAATATAAAGAGCATGCCATTCCATTGAAAATTTATTGATTCGTATAAATATTTATGAAAAAAGTTTAGTAATAATACTTTTAAAAACATGCATATAAAGCAAAACATGCAAAATATGCAACTACAAATTGATGCCATTTTATTTTAAGCTTTTTGGTTCGCAAAAACATTCGTAAAGAAATTCTATAAATAAGGACATTGATGAAAAGAAGCAAAAAGAAAATAATTTTAAGCAAAACGTGCACAAAAAAATCCAACTACAAATCAATGCTATTTTATTATAAATTAAGTGATTAGGATAGAAAAAATGCAATTAATGAGGATTTTGCTGAATATATTACAATATTACAATATTACAATATTATAATATTACAATATTACAATATTACAATATTACAATATTACAATATTACAATATTACAATATTACAATATTATAATATTACAATATTACAATATTACAATACTACAATATTACAATATTACAATATTACAATATTACAATATTACAATATTACAATATTACAATATTACAATATTACATTATTACAATATTACAATATTACAATATTACAATATTACAATATTACAATATTACAATATTACAATATTACAATATATTACAATATTACAATATTACAATATTACAATATTACAATATTACAATATTACAATATTACAATATTACAATATTACAATATTACAATATTACAATATTACAATATTACAATATTACAATATTACAATATTACAATATTACAATATTACAATATTACAATATTACAATATTACAATATTACAATATTACAATATTATAATGTTACAATATTATAATATTACAATATTACAATATTACAATATTACAATATTACAATATTACAATATTACAATATTACAATATTACAATATTACAATATTACAATATTACAATATTACAATATTACAATATTACAATATTACAATATTACAATATTACAATATTACAATATTACAATATTACAATATTACAACATTACAATATTACAATATTACAATATTACAATATTACAATATTACAATATTAAAATATTACAATATTACAATATTACAATATTACAATATTACAATATTACAATATTACAATATTACAATATTACAATATTACAATATTACAATATTACAATATTACAATATTACAATATTACAATATTACAATATTACAATATTACATTATTACAATATTACAATATTACAATACTACAATATTACAATATTACAATATTACAATATTACAATATTACAATATATTACAATATTACAATATTACAATATTACATTATTACAATATTACAATATTACAATATTACAATATTACAATATTACAATATTACAATATTACAATATTACAATATTACAATATTACAATATTACAATATTACAATATTACAATATTACAATATTACAATATTACAATATTACAATACTACAATATTACAATATTACAATATTACAATATTACAATATTACAATATTACAATATTACAATATTACAATATTACAATATTACAATATTACAATATTATAATATTACAATATTACAATATTACAATATTACAATATTACAATATTACAATATTACAATATTACAATATTACAATATTACAATATTACAATATTACAATATTACAATATTACAATATTACAATATTACAATATTACAATATTACAATATTACAATATTAAAATATTACAATATTACAATATTACAATATTACAATATTACAATATTACAATATTACAATATTACAATATTACAATATTACAATATTACAATATTACAATATTACAATATTACAATATTACAATATTACAATATTACAATATTACAATATTACAATATTACAATATTACAATATTACAATATTACAATATTACAATATTACAATATTACAATATTACAATATTACAATATTACAATATTACAATATTACAATATTACAATATTACAATATTACAATATTACAATATTACAATATTACAATATTACAATATTACAATATTACAATATAACAATGTCATCCTCGTACAAGAGTAGTCTTATAATGAGTTTCTCAATTGTGTTGCCAACGCCTAGATATTCATGCAGATCGTTAATGTAAATCGAGAATAGTAGGGGAGATAGCAAACATCCCTGTTTAATGATTGATATTGTTTCGAATGGTTCTGATAGTTCAGTGCCATTCCATATAGTAGAACTTGTTGTACAATAAATATTTTGTAAAAATTTTAACATTTCTGTTGATACTCCAAACGTATGTAGTTTAAATATAAGTGATTTTGGAGCAACTTTGTCAAAAGCTGCCTTAAAATCAACAAAGAAGGCGTACACTTTTTATACCTTATACCACTATGTGGTTTGGGTATAATGACTTTGTGCTGCTGTTTGTAACAACCAAAAATATTTGACCTAGACCCATCTTCAATTATACCGATCGAATCAGAATCACTTTTTGAGTTGATTTAACCATGTCCGTCCGTCCGTCCGTCTGTGTGTCCATGTAAACCTTGTAAGCAGGTTATACATATGAATATATTTTCATCAAATTTGGTATATAAGCCTATCCTGGCCATGGGATTAACGATGTTAAAATTGGTGAGATTCGGTTCATGTTCAGACCTAGCCCCCATACAAATGACCCCTATAAAATCGACATAAATATAAATATAACATAAATATTGCACTGCACTGATTCATCTGAAATTTTTTTTGTATATATTTTCGCAAAATACAAGAGACTTTACCAACCATGGTCAGGATCGGTCCATTTTTGGACCTAGTCCCCATATAGACATATCATCCGATATGAACTTTTCATATCTGCAGCCAAAAAAATTAATAAAAATCCCACTTAAAATTGGTTTATGCTTATTTTCTATATCCAATTAGTTGGGCCTAAGAGATAGGGTCTCTAAACGCATGGTATAGGGTATCGTATAGTCGGTCTAGACCGACTATAATTTTCTTACTTGTTTCTCTTCATTAGGTTTTAAATGAACAAATGCTGCCAAATTATAAATATTGTCCATTGTGGAGTAACCTTTTCTGAGTCCTGCTTGAAATTCAGCAATAATGTTGCATTGCTCAGTCCATTTGTCTAGACGTTCATTTATGATACCCATCATAATTTTTGATACACAATTAATAAACGAAATGCCTTTAAGTGACTTTGTTTATCTTCAACATTATGCATTTTTTTTTAAATTTTTCAAAAGTTTGAACGATTTTTTTCTAGCATTATGACATTTCCAATCAAACCATGGGCTTCTAGGTACATATACTTCTGTTGAATCATTTCTTTTTTTTTTGGTAGAGAACTGTTAAGTGCCTCAATTATAGCCGTTAAATCTATATCATTATTATTTTCTCTTAATTGGCTTATTCGTGTTTTAACGTTTTCTACATAGCTGACTTTTTCTTTATCAAACCACTTAAGTTTTGGTAGCAGTTGCTCTAACTCATGAACTGATTTTTTAAATTTTACATTCAACACCAACTTTGAATCCCTCCTCTATCATTTTTTGCATTTCACCAATTCTTTTGTTCAGATCGCCAATTATCAGCACATTATTTGCACCATTTTCAATAAAATGATTTCCAACTTCACATGTCGCTCCACGAAAATATAGTGAATATGTCGTAATATCAGTACCTTCTGTTCTTATATTTATGACTAGATGTAACCCGGTGTGCTTCGCTACCCCCTCCCCCTGATTCGCAATGAAAGGACTCACGCAAAGTCCTGAGGCTCTCACTATTATAGTAATTCAGATATATCACATTTAATATTAAGTTTGTATGGGGGTGCCGCGCGCATTTGTCCAATATTAAAAATTTACATTGTGTGGGCGGTGCCACACCCACTAAAAATATTTAAAAAAATTATAGCCTATATCACTTCCCATATCCGCAGTAAAACTCTGTGAAAATTTTAGGAAGATTAAATGAGTAGTTACGGAGATTACCTCCTACAAACAAACAAACAAACAAACACACATTACCGCTTTATTATATTATAGAATAGATATCTATGCCTGAGTTGTTAATAAACGTACACTTAATTTCATGTTGATTTATATTCTTGTTGATCCCATACAAAGAACCGCCAATAACTCTACCGTATCTGCTCTCTCTGAATGCCGGTTTGCAAAAATATTGATATTTTTGAAATATTTTCTAAAATTTTCAAATTTTTCCTCTGTAATGTGTGTTTCTAATAGTATAACAATATCAAAAGAGTTAATATAGTTAAAAAATTCATTGAAATAGAAAATAAATTATTATAGTTATAATTTATTTTCTAGTGCATGTACGCTATATGAGAGTATTTTTAAATTTTTGGTAAAAATTTCATTTGTTATCGGTATAACTTTATTAACTTTAACTGTAATTTATTTTATTTAGTTTTTTTAATTGAATTTACTAAAAATATTATTATATGTTAAATCTAAATGGCATATATTATCCCCATAAAAAGACTTCATTGCAACTTCCACTTTCTGCATTCGACATATCAGTTCTTTATTTTTGTTCCACTTAAACCACTTGTTTCCGATTTTAAATTTGTCGTTACGTACATCAACACGATGACATTTGCTGATAAAAAGTATGTCCTTCTTGAGTTGCAGTTTTTGTCCTTTAACCGCTCAGTTCCCAAATCCAGTTCTATGGATATTTTAGTTCCTTTTAGATTTCTTGTGTGCTTTAAAATTTCTGCAACCATTCTCTCAGATTTAAGTTCAACTATATCCGTCATCTCTTCACCATATTCGTGTAAGTTGTGAACGTTTGCAAATTCGAGGGAAGTGCCACCATTAAGCTTTTCTTTGATAATCTTGTTCACAGCTTCGTTTAAGGATCCTTTTCTTATTCCTCGAATAATTCTATTACTTTTCTTTATATGTTCCTCCTATTGACGGCTTTTAACTTCAAAAAAAAAAAAAAACTTTGTATAAATCAGAGCTTTGTTTTATATATGACTTTACACCCCGAGCGTTGCTAGATGTACAACTTTTTATTTGAAGCTTAAATATGTATCTTATGTAAGTGTTAGTAGCAACTTTAAATGAATTTTACTTAAAAAAAATGTACCAGATGGTACAAATGTGTAAATATGGTGGACTGCTAAAAAGAAATACCTTTCAAATGGTATATTTTTTTGTCAAAATCGGTTGATAAATAAAAGTTTTAAATCGGTCACAAGAAATTGCCACGCCTATTAATATTATTAAATTCACCAAATTTTTTACATTTTCAAATATTTTGTTTACGTCTTTAATAAATAGTTCCGATTTTAATGGCAAGATTCGGCATAATTGAAATTAAAACAATTTTCTTTATTTTAAAGCAAACATGTTACAGAATACAGAAATACAAATAGTTCTATACCCTTGCCTAGTTTTTTCATTTAACTTTAAGTAGCAAACGAAATAACAAAAAATATACTAACCCCACACATATCAAACATACTTGTTTACCTTTATTTGAGAAAAAAAAAATTTTATGTTCGTTAAAATCCACAGATTCTTCCACAGAAAAAGTTTCTCTGTTGTGTTGATTAATACGAAATATGAGTTTGTTAAAGGATTTTTTTGTTCCAAGAAAAATTATATCAACAAAAATTTATATGAACTTATACTTAACATAAACATGTTAAACATACGTGCCTAAGAAATAAAATTAAATTTCCTTTCAATGATGCTCCTGCTTGGGAAAAATTACACTCAAGATTGCTATAGTAATTTGTTTATATATTTATATATAGATTTCAATTTCATAAATATTAAAAATATAATAACTTCAAATACGAAAATTACAACAAATCAGGTTCTCTCTATAGTACACCCTGTATTTGGTTTTTGTTCTTAGTGTTTGTTTGTTGTTATGGTTATTGTTTATTCTCCCTCGATTCTGTAATAAATCGAAATCTTTAAGGCTTATAAACACATACATACATACATACATATGCATAGTAGTTAGTTAGTTATGTTAGCATACCAGTAACAGATAACGCAACAACAACAACGATATGTAATTATTTTTCTTTTTTTTTCAGAGTAACAACACATAAACGTAACGAATGAATGAGAACGAACGAACAAACGACTGATTGCGACTGAGTGCGTGCTTTATTTAGTGAATACTTATATTTTTTTTTTTCTTTACCTTTCATTTGATAAGTGAAACGAAAATATATTTTCCTTAAGGTTGCTATATGGCAACATGTTCTGACAAGCATACATACCACAAATTTAATGTATTATTATCAAGTCGAGCATACACAAGCACAAACATACACTCGATCACACCAACATAATGCCTGTAATGTGTTGTGTTATTAAAATTCCAAAAATATTTTAACATCCATAGAAAAAAATTGACTCTAGAGAATATTTAATGTGTAAATATAAATATGTTTGTGTTTACATTTGCCTAAGTGTTAGTATATGTAAATATATGCTGTTTTTTAAGTATGTGCGGCATGGGTGAGTGTGTGTGTGTGTGTAAAGTAGAGTGGCAAAATTGAAGCAAAGACGTTAAGTAATTTTGGCTTTAGTAATTTGTTATACTTCCGCTGACAAAATATTTGTAAGTAATTATTTCCGATACAACAGCTTCCAATCTTCTCAAGCATCAAACAAAAGTTGTGTATGATTCTAGCAAAGATTTCTAAGAATATCCAAAACAATATGAAGTTGAAAAAAAAAACAACAAAACACAAATGAAAATATTCACGCATTCAACGGTGTAAATTAAAACAAGTAATGGAATGATAGTCGCTCTAGACCGACTAGGCGATACCCTATAACATGCGTTTAGAGTATTGGTGCTTGGTTTAACTAATTGGTTATAGAAAATAAGCATAAACAAAACTTGAGTGGCATTGTTATTAATTTTTTTGCCTTCAGATATAGAAAAGTTCATATCGGATTATATATTTATATGGGGACTAGGTCGAAAGATGGATCAATCCTGACCATATGTCTTAAGGTTACTTATTTTTTGCAAAAACATTTACAAACCAAATTTAAGCAAAATCTGTGCAATATTTTGGCTTTTGATAAGTTTAAGTAAAGATCGGGACACAGCTTCATATGGGAGCTATGACTAAGCATTGTCCTAAAGGGTTTTTATTGGACTACTGATTAATGAATGTAATGACTACACACAAACGCAATTTGACCGATATCTATTTGATAGTTTGGATTTTATGGCAATTGAAGTGGATCTCAGGGGGATCATTTGCATGGGGACTACGTGTGAACAGGCACCGATTTTCACCAACTTCAACAGCATTAACTCTATGGCCGATGGAAGCTTATATACCAAATTTCATTAAAAAAAAATATTCGTAGTTGCGACCTGTAGTTTCATTACAAAGTGTACATTAGAATGATCCTTAAAAAATTAAAATTGGATTTTGGGGATAGGCGGGGTCTAGTTTGTTAATTTTCCATATAAAGCTAATAAATGTGAAGTTTGAGGACAGTCGGATAAAAAAAAGCCGCGCCGGAAAACGATTGAAAATGTCAAATGGGTTAACATGGGGAAAATATGACTTTTTTTTGAGATTTTACGTAAATTTCGTTCCATAGCTTAATTTTTGGAACAAGCTGTTGTAAGAATCGGGATGAGTATTAAACTATATTCAAAAAGTTATAAAAGTTCAAAATCGAATAAAAATTCCCAAAAAATAGCAAATGCCCCAAACCACTTTTGTGCCAAAAAAAAAAAAAAAACTAGGTCAAAAAATTTGATGGCATTTTTTTTCAACTATGAGAAATTGACTAAAGCCATAATTTTTTTTGTCTCTATACTTGTAAATAATCAGATATGAAGTATTGTTGTATTATTACGTTCTTTACCTATTGAACATTGAAACCAAAAATGGGAAATTTTTTTGATAAAATTTTGAAAACTACTTTTTGAAGTTTTAGGAAATTTTTTTAAACAAAATTTAAAAAACTGGATCTGGCGCTATAAGCTTTTATTAAATACAAGCCAGAGATTAACTGTGAGAATTTATGAGTAAAGCCCTATGCCAGAATTTTTTTACAAGGATTTTATTTTTGCGGATTTCGAAAAAAATGGGGTTTTTGTAAAATATTCTGTAAATGTACTCTTTCTAAATACTTTGTATCAAAAATTCATCACTTTTCTGTTTTTAAATATTTTATTTTATTCTAATAGCCTAGGGTTTCGGAAAAAAATAATATGACCCCGTTAACCCTTTTGGAATTGGGGTCACATATGACTCCAAGCTAATAAAAGACAATTTATTCAAAAAATTCAAATATTTTGCAAATACTGTTGAATTTTTAAAAGTGCTACTTCAAATATTACGACCAAATGTCTGTATCTCCCGTTCCTAGAATTTGGGTAAGTCCGAGAACGTTCACCCATTATTTGCCAAGGCCAGCTTTGGATTTTAAGATATTTTTAAATAAATATTACCGAAAACGAGTTTTTCTATTAAACTCGATGAAACCACTATTTAGAATTTAAGAAAAATAATTCCGTTAATTTTTATATATTTAACCCTTCAGTGATCCTGGGATCAATATAATCCATTGTTATATATCTTTGGTGCAATTATCTGCTTTTTGCCCGCGAATATAAATTAAAACTTTTAACTAATTTCATGTATAAAAACTATCTATATTTTTCTAAATATGAAATATAAATTTAATATAATATAAAATTAAAGAAAAGCAATACTTACTGCAAGTCGTAGTGATTACAGAAAACAATTTGAATCTCACACTAAATCATCTTTAAATACACCAAAATAAATAGAATTAATTTTATATTTCATATTATTTTGTACAAATTTTTTTTTTATTAGCTTTGGGTCACTTGTGGGTCTTCTTATTTTATTTAGAAAAATATAGATAGTTTTTTTTTATAAAAAATAATTTTATAACAAAATTGGTTAAAAGTTGTTTTAATTTATATTCGCGAATAATAATCAGATAGTTGCACCAAAGATACATCAAAATGGATTATTTTGATCCCAGGAGCACTGAAAAGTTAAATAAATAAAAAGTAACCGATTTACTTTTCTTAAATTCTAAATAGTGGTTGCAACGAGTTTAACAGAAAAACTCATTTTCGGTCTTTTTTATTTAAAAATATCTTAAAATCCAAAGCTGGCCTTAGCAAATAATGGGTTAACGTTCTCGGATTTATCCAAAATTTTAGGAGCGGAGGTCCTACACATTTGGTTATTATATTTTAAGCATCGCATTTAAAAATGCGACAGCACTTACAAAATATTTGAATTTTTTGAATAAATTGTCTTTCATTAGCTTGAGGTTATATGCGATCCCAAGTTCAAAAGGGTTAATGGGGTCGTATTATTTTTTCGGAAACCCTAGGCTATTAAGATAAGATATAATATTTAAATGTAGAAAACTGATGAACCTTTGATACAAAGTATTTAGGAAGAGTACATTTACAGAATATTTTACTAAAATCCCATTTTTCTCGAAATCTGCAAAAATAAAATCCTTGTCAAAAAAATTCTGGCATAGAGATTTACTTAAAAATTCACACAGTTAATCTGTATCATGTATTTAACAAAATCTTAAAATTTTAGGTCCAGTTTTTTAAATTTTGTTTAAGAAAATGTTTTAAAACTTCAAAATGGAGTTTTAAAAATTTTATCAAAAAAATTTCCCATTTTCGGTCTCAATGCGCAATAGGTTACCAAAGCGGTAATAAAATAGTACTTCATATCTGAGTCCATATAAGTATAGAGACCAAAAAAAAATATGGCATTAATCAATTCCTCAAAGTTGAAAAAAATGCCGCCATCAAATTTCATGACCTAGTTTTGTTTGGCACAGAAGTGGTCTGAGGTATTTGCTATTTCTTGGCGAGGTTTTATTCGATTTTGAAGCTTTATAGCTTTTGGAAAGGACAATTTTTACTGATCCCGTGTTGTGTAACAGCTTGTTGAAGAAATTAAACTACAGAACGAAATTTTCGTAAAATCTGAATAAAAGCCATATTTTCCCCATATAAATACACTTGAAAAAATTCTGCAATATTTTGTTTTAGGGAAAATACATTTGTTTTGCATTAACAAACAGTGACACTCTTCATTTTGCTTAGTGTGACTATGCCACAGTAGATGGCGCCACAATTTTTGTTCTAATTAGCTTTGCAGTAGCTACTTCTATTTTAACATGAATGTCAACATTTTCAATTAGATATCAAACACAACAATGTTAAAAGTATACATAGAGCTGAATAAAGAAGAAGCAATATGTTTTTTGCTTTCAAAACAGTTCTACATAGTTATATAAAATTATTATTCTGCTTTACCTACCTTTAAAAGTTGTTTATAATTTCTGTAGCATTATTATTCACATAAATGTAAAATTTTACCTTTAAAATTTTCCATTCAAATTTAAGAAAATATCAATTGTAAAAACTGGAATTTAGATTTCCAACTGTAAAACGTCGGAAATAATAATTAGAAATTTAGAAGACATTTTTAAAATACAAATTTTATTCTTTAAACACAAATCGAAATTCAAAAATCACCAAATATGTTTACATTTCAGGAGACATTAATAGCATTTCAGGATAAGAAAACATTAATTTAAATTCAATGAATTTTAGAAAACCTCAAATGATATTTAAGAATTTCGAACATAAAAATTGTTACATAAATAAAGCGCAATTTGATGAGAATGTTATTTATATATTATTTTTAACAATTTTTTTGGATGAAAATTTGAAGTTATTCAGAATTAAATACGACAAATTATTTTATTTAAAATTTTTGGGACATTTGGTATTTTGCGTTTGGCATCCTTAATTTGAACCAGTGTTCATGATGACTTCAAAATCTGACTTCATGGTAGGCGAAGTAAAACCCAAAAAATTTAAGTTCGATATAAATTCCCAGGTAGTAGTATTTGGAGTCAATAAATGAAAATATATTTTATAAAAATGATTATATATCGACCTTTGTTTTAGTTATTTTTTAAAGTTTTTAGTCAGGCTTTTAAGGTCACTAATTAATGTAAATAAAAGATAATTTTATTCCATTTTTCATCCAACGTTTCGGTGGGATTTTTCCACCATCTTCAGGGATTTCAATTTATTGAATCTGGTAACCATAACAACAAAAAATAAAACAAACATGTATTTAATAAAAGGATAGCTCAACATTTAAAGAATAATATAACTCACATATAATCTTTCGTCAATTTTCACATAAATTAAAAGTATACATTTGATTTTATACGACACATAAAGCACAACATAAAACACAAAATGTAAATAAAACTAAATGTAAAAATAAGTAATATATATACATATATATTTTATTAACATAATTTAATTCAAAATCAAAAGTTGGCATCACTGGGTTAGATTTTGTATTGTGTTTTATTATTTTGTGTTACCACAAAATTTAATAGAGAAAACTCCCTTTTAATTGTAAAAAAAAATTATTTTCCAAATATGGCAATATTTTAACAAAAAAAAAATGAGAGAGCTTTTTCGCAATGAAGGTTAGGGCGAGCTATTTAATTTGCAAAAAATTTAAATTAAACGAGAGTTTATATCATATAACCGGAAAAGCAAACATATATGTATATAACCTAAATGCATGCCGATCAGCAACCACGATGACCAAAAAGCAAACACCGAAACGTGTTTTCTTTTTTCCGAAATAATAGAAAAGACGAAAATGATCTTTCGTCGTTGGAGCGCGAATTACTAATGTGAGAGAGCTTTATAGACCATCTCTTGAAATAAACAAAAATGATCTGTTAAGCGGACCAACCCAAAGAATTTGCTGAAATAATTTGGTATGAAGTTTAACAAATTGTTTAATTTCTCAAATGTATTGTTTACATTTAATATCAATACTCAAACCGAGGTGGATGGTATCAAGGATTCGGCACAGCCGAATTTAACACTCTTACTTGTTTTTAATAATTTTATATTTTTCATTTTGCATTTTTTATTTTTTAATTTTTATTTTTCGTTTTTCATTTTTAATTTTTTTATATATCAATTTTCGTCTTTAATTTTTTATTTTTCGTTTTTTATTTTCCATTTTTTATTTTTCATTTTTTATTTTTCATTTTTTATTTTTTTTTTATTTTTTATTTTTCATTTTTTATTTTCATTTTAAATTTTTCATTTTTCATTTTTTATTTTTCATTTTATATTTTTCAATTTTTATTTTCATTTTTAATTTTTTATTTTTCATTTTTTATTTTTAATTTTTTATTTTTCATTTTTTAGTTTTTATTTTTTTATTTTTTTAATTTTTTATTTTTCATTTTTTTATTTTCATTTTTCGTTTCTCATTTTACAATTTTCATTTTTCATTTTTAATTTTCATTTTTTTATTTTTCAATTTTCATTTTTAATTTTTCATTTTTCATTTTTCTTTTTTATTTTTCATTTTTTATATTTCAGTTTTTATTTTTCATTTTTCGTTTTTCATTTTTCCTTTTCAACCAGGTTGCTACATATCAGAATTTTTCACCAATACAATCGTAAGTCACACCGATTTTGTCTTACGTCTCACATGTTACGTTATTTTTGTGATTGTACTGTCAAATAGAAATTTACCCCCCTGCGTGTATAGATGTTTACACATCAAAAATATTGGTGGCTCACCTAAAAACTCCCCTTTTAACTTTTATTCTTGGCTAAACTTTTTATTATGCAAATATCAAAATAATATTTTTTCCCAGTTTTTTCATTACAAAAATTATATTGTCTGTACAGATTTATATGTCATTTATAATTATATGAATGAAAATCTATATATTAAATATACTTGAGATCCCGAACTTATAGTTCAAGAATATGAATTTTGTCTAAATGAACGCTTAAAAAAAACACGAGCGTGGAAGAAACTAGTTAATTTAACTTTGATTTAACGTTTTCTACTACGAAGACAATTTATTTCTTTCACAACTGTAGAGAATTAATTTCAGTTTAAAAAAGGCCCATTTAATTCGCTTAAGTCTAACATTACATTTCGTTTGTTTGTTGATAATATCACTGAATATTGTGTAATTTTTGCAAGTTCTTTAACTTTTACATACATAAACAGAAACCACAAAAACAAGTCCATTGTTTGGCTAAAAGTAATATTGTGACACAGCCCAGCAGTAATAACTACAAGTCATTCATACGCAATGATTCACAAGGCCTAAATACGTAGCGACATCTCGCTTAGAGAGGAATATTTTGAATGGTGAAGAATTAAAAAAGAAAAAATTCTCAACAATTCAAAAGAATTTGAAGTACAATGTTGCGTGGCCAAGCACTACATCGAATTTAGTATTGATAACACTAGTCAACAGTCAAAATGTACTCGGGATGCGATAATTTTTTCTGTGTAGATAACCTTGACATGAGCTCGAAAAACGCAATAAAAAATTTTTTTTTCGTTTGGTTTTTTTTTTTTTTTTTTTTTTTTAAATTTTAAAAATTTTTTTTTGGTTAATTTGTTTCGTCCGGCATAACTCGGGAACCACTAGCCCGATTTAATTGAATTAAATTGTAAAAAATTTAAAATTACAATTCCCTTAATCTGTTTATATATTGTTTTCCTATACAAGCAACAGTTTCCAAGTTAAAAATGAATATATAAAGGAAAAAACTTATTTTTGCCTAAAAATTTAAATTTTTTTTTTTTTAAAAATCCATAAAAAATCCCAAATGAAAAAAAATTTCAAATCTTATTACTTTTACGTAAAGATACATAACCTATGAGCAAAATAAGAGAAAGATCATGAAAATCGATGCACGCGTTTCGCTTTTATTCGCAATTGAGTAAAGGTATGAATTTAAAAAATTTGCTCGACATATGCACAACTTTGTCTATGGTAAGGTTTTTTCTTTTTTTTTATGATTCTCAGAATTAACAAAACGGAATAAACAAAGGGTTATTTAATTTTTATGATTGCGTAAGCAAAGTAATAAACGGTAATAAATGTGCGTGAACAATTAAAAGGAAAAAAGGAAAGGGGACTTTTTTACTTATTTGGGTTTTCCGGTGACTACCTGTATGATTTTTTTACATAAATGCAACCCACATTTATTCGGAAAATTTAAGACTCACACATGGTGAAACAGGTATGTAGCCACCGTAAAAAAATATACACCCATTTATAAGTACCTGTCAGTAAAATACTAAACAATACACAGTACAAATAGGTCTTCATTGATCGATTTTACTCATTCAACAAGTGTCGACGAACGCGATAGTTAAAATGAGCAAACGTTCGCGAGTATTTGAATGCAATACCAATCCAAGTAATTTTTGTTACATGTGCGGAGAATACGTTTGTGGAAAAAACAAGCGTTATTTTTCACCTAAATTGAGTGCTCTATGTCCAAGGTGCTACGTACAGCTAAGTGACTCAAGGTAAGTGTAGATTACGAAATTCAAGAACATATATAACTTATTATTGCAATTCTTTCAGACGACAGCCGAGAATCATCATGCCAATGCTTTGGAGAGCTCCGCTTTGCCATGCAACAGATTGCTACTTCTGTCTTAGCAAAAAAACAGGCGTGGGAAAAAATATACGATGGACTTACGCTGCTGTTTCAACAGTGAATTTTCCAGTGCCATTTTCCAAAGAACCAGTGGACCCGCAACCGCCCGTTTCAAGATGGGCATCTAATAATGAGGCGATACATCCATCATCAGATCCGGAGACAGTAGGAACCACATCAGAATGCGAGTCAACATATACATTGCATGGAGGTCAACGCTTATGTTCCCAAGCAGAACTGAACGATTGGGTTAGAGAATTGAAACTCTCCAAGGAAGATGCAGAGTTGCATGCATCGCGCATGAAACAGTTCGGTTTCTTGGCTCCTGGTGTGGTGACAACAATCTACAGGAAGCGTCATGAACCATACGCAAGGTACTACACAAAAAAAGACAACATCTATTTTTGTAAGGACATTCCCGGATTATTTGGTGAACTCGGGTACTCTTACGATCCAGGAGAGTGGCGTCTTTTCATCGACAGCAACAAGCAGAGCCTTAAAGCAATTTTACTGCACAACGGCAACAAGAAACCTTCGATTCCAATTGCTCATGCCGTTGACACCAAGGAAACATACGAAGTCATGGACAATCTACTAAAGTGCCTTAACTATGAGAAACACGATTGGAAAGTGTGTGCCGACCTTAAGGTTATCGGTATCCTTTGTGGATTACAAGGTGGATTCACAAAGTACTGTTGTTTTCTCTGCCTTTGGGACAGCCGCGATCGTCAACATCATTACACCAGGAGGAGTTGGACAGAAAGAGTTAACTTCATCCCCGGCAGCGACAACGTGAAATATACACCACTCATAAAAAAGGAAAATGTTTTTCTCCCACCTCTTCACATAAAGCTCGGACTCATAAAAAACTTCGTGAAAGCTATCAACAAAGATGGCGAAGCGTTCGCCTATTTAAAAGCCATTTTTCCTCACCTTTCATCGGCAAAGATTAAGGAAGGCGTTTTCGACGGTCCGCAAATTAAAAAGTTGTTGCAAGACCAACAGTTTGAACACATTTTATCACCAAATGAAGCTGCAGCTTGGAACTCATTTCGGCAAATTGTTTCCGGATTTCTTGGAAACAACAAAAGCTCAAATTACAGAGAGATCGTCGAACAACTACTCCAAAATTATAAAAAAATTGGAGCAAATATGTCGCTTAAGATACATTTTCTACACTCGCACTTGGACTTCTTTCCGGACAACCTGGGCGATGTGAGTGACGAGCATGGTGAGCGTTTTCATCAGCAAATGAAAGAAATTGAGCACCGATACCAAGGATTTTGGAACGAAGCTATGATGGGGGACTATATCTGGTTCCTAATAAGAGAAACAGACCCACAACAATATAAAAGAAAGACAAAAGCACATAATTATTTTTAATTTGAAGGTTTTTATTTTTGTGTTTAGATATTTTTTTTTAAAACTTTTTTATAATTAATTAATGTTGATATCCTTAGGATAATTTCTTGTACATATATCGAATTGTTTTTTAATTTAAAGTCATATATTTTTGTCACCCAACAAATTTTAATTTTTTTTGTAATAAAAAAGAAAAAACCTTACCATAGACAAAGTTGTGCATATGTCGAGCAAATTTTTTAAATTCATACCTTTACTCAATTGCGAATAAAAGCGAAACGCGTGCATCGATTTTCATGATCTTTCTCTTATTTTGCTCATAGGTTATGTATCTTTACGTAAAAGTAATAAGATTTGACATTTTTTTTCATTTGGGATTTTTTATGGATTTTTAAAAAAAAAAAATTTAAATCTTTAGGCAAAAATAAGTTTTTTCCTTTATATATTCATTTTTAACTTGGAAACTGTTGCTTGTATAGGAAAACAATATATAAACAGATTAAGGGAATTGTAATTTTAAATTTTTTACAATTTAATTCAATTAAATCGGGCTAGTGGTTCCCGAGTTATGCTGGACGAAACAAATTAACCAAAAAAAAATTTTTAAAATTTAAAAAAAAAAAAAAAAAAAAAAAACCAAACGAAAAAAAAATTTTTTTATGCGTTTTTCGAGCTCATGTCAAGGTTATCTACACAGAAAAAATTATCGCATCCGGAGTACATGAAATTTTTTTCATTTTGTTGAGTAGTGTAATCATTTATTGTCCTATTGTGTTTTGCTGGGATAGTGACTGTGTGTTTTGTTATATTTATTTTTTTGCATCGTCTGTATTTTTGTCAAAAGTTATAAACAAAAGTACGCGTGACTTCCCATCGGTACCATTAAAGTGGCACATCCGCCCAAACTGCCAATACAGTTTAGTATTTGAGCAACATCAACGATATCACCACAATCTGCTGACATTAACCTGAGTTTGATTTTTTCATCCTATTTTCTGTATATTAAGAATGTCTGTGTAAGTGTTTAACAGCAGGTGTTGGTGTATGTGTGCGTTAAAAATGTATTTTAAAAAAACACACAATTTACCAAAACAAAAAAAAAAAACCTACAAAAATGCTGTAAAATGGGTTTCAATTGTTGTTAAGGTTGCTTATGTAGAAAAAAAGAGGTTAACAGCAGCGCTTTCAAAATCCCACCCAGACCAATAATTTAAAACACAACATCAAACTAAAAAAAAAAAACAAGACAGAATGTTAAATTCGTCTGTGCCGAATCTTTGGTACCCTCCACCTCGGTTTGAGTATTGATAATAAATATAGACAAAATATTTGAAAAAGTAAACAATTTGTGAAAGTTACTACCAAGTTATTTCAGAAAATACACTAATTTTTTTAGCATGTTTGGAGGTATCTCCATATTTTAGACCATATCTTGACACAGTGATGACCTATTTAACCCATTTCAAATACCAACCTGCTCGTATTAATGACATACATTATTTTTTAACTTAACCCAGGTAAATGGTATATTTTGTTGAATGGCCGTAATTTCAAAAGACAGACAGACCGACGCATGTATGGACATTACATAGACTCCGGTTGTTATAGGGATTAAGAATACAAATAATTTATGGGGTCGCAATTCATTCTTCAGTGCGTTACAACTGTATACCAATAGTCATAACAAGGAATAATACTTTTAAATGTTTTGAGAGAAAAAAATTATGCTGTATTTCAAAATAAAAGTTTCTACAAATCTTGGGAATATTTGGTTTGCTATATAACAGGAAAATGTGCTTTTTTTTTAAAAGTACTTTAAAAGAATTTAATTTTTTTTTAAAAATTTATTCAAACAAAGTTATTTTATATAAAAGATCCTTGTTTGAGAAAAGGTAACTTTCAAAAAAAAAATTTTTTTAAGAAGAAAGTTATCCTATTAAAAAGGTAATTTTTTAAAAAAAGGGTACTTAAAAAAAAATATTTTTAAGAAAATGTTCTCTTTAAAAAAGGGTAGATTTTTAAGAAAATGTACTTGTTTAAGAAAAAATGTTTTTAATGATTATTTGTTAAAAAAAATTTTTTTTGAGAATAGGTACATTCTAAAACGAGGTACTTAAAAAAATTACTTTTTAAGGAAAGGTACTTAAAAAACCGGGTACTTTTTCAAAAAGGTATTTTAAAAAAGGATACTTTAAGTAAGATACTTTTTGAAGAATGGTACTTCAAAAAAATTTAAAAAAATAACTTCTCTTGTTATAAGGATAAGAAAATATATGGTTTATTGGCTCAGGAATTTATTTCGATGCGTTATAAACGGAAAGACAAACTGATATATACCCTCAGCATATATACACTTTGAGGGTTTAAAATTGATTTGTATTGAAAATTTTTGATTTAGTAAAAAAAAAGAATTATAATTGAATTTAGATTTTTCTTGGGACATCTGAAAATCTATAAACAATTTTTAATAAATGAATAATCATCTAAACTGTTTGGAGAAATCATCTCGATTATTTTATAATATTAGCGCTTAATTTTAAAATTTCGGGTTATCCCCGAAAATACATATTAATCTTATTAATTCGTAAAAAGGTCCATATGGTTAATATAAGTGCATTATACACTTTTTCCAGGGTAGTCTTCTAGTGCTGTTGCTAGGGCATCGACGCAATTTATAATTCCAACAAAATAGAATTCATGTCACAAATCAAACCGTACTCACAACCACTACGTACCTTGATGTCTTCAATAAGTCGCTATTATTCTCATTTGCTAACTTAAATATTATATTTATAAACATGTTTGCCTTTAGTTTTATTATTTTCTATAAAAATAAAAAATGTTAGTTTCGATCTTTATCAATTTAATGATTGAGTTTGAAATTGCTCAAACTCAAGATCAAATGATTTTACTTTAAATAAATCAAAAACATTGGCACATTTGTTTCAAAAAATTGATCTATATTCTGCATGACAGGTTATACAGCTGTTGCGGGAAGAGTCAACAACCCTCATCAGTAACCAAAAGCAGTAGATAGTTTGTTTGGTAAAAAGTTAAATTCATATACATTTACTGAAAACAACTAAATGAGAATTCAAGCAAAGAGTTATACTATTTAAGCCTCCTTCAATATAACAAACTAAAATTAAAACAACTTTGAAATAAAAATGTTTGTAAATGAGTACACATTGCGTACTACAATATGCATGAAAAACAATTTATTTTTGCTAAACTTACATTAAGCGTTAACTCCGTATTTTTAATTTTATTATTTTCTATAAAAAATAAAAAATCTTTTTTCGATCTTTATCAATTTAATAGTCGAGTTTGAAATTGTTCAGGCTAAAGTTTAGTTTAGTTTTAGTTCAGTTTTCTTTTGTTTGTTTTTTTTTTTTTTTTATTAAGGGTCAGAAACTTAGCGAAAATGTAGAGATATCCCACGTGGTAGTTTCTTCATAAGTCAATCAGTATATTCTCTTTGAAGACAGTGTTTTGTGTATTTTTTTTTCTGAATAATTACGTTTTCTTCCAATTTAATGATTCAGATTAACTATGTCTGATATATCTGTAATATTAATAGGCTAGGCGATTTCTTATGACTGATGTTTTGTTCAACCGTTTTATCCCGATTTTAACCAGACGTATCTTATTTGAAAGGTATTTCTTTTTAGCCGATTTGCATATTTACAGATTTTTAAAATTTTTCCTTTATTTTGTGTTTATTAAAGTTGTTAATGTATTTGTAATAAAAATGAGTTTGTTTTTTGTGTGAATTGTGAATTGGCCATAATTGATTGGCATACTTTTATGGCTTTTTATTTAATGAAAAAATAAAATTTCCTAGAATTTGCGCTCGAATTTTGTGGGCTGGAATATGCTAGTACTCACTATAACATCTTCAAGCATTTATAATTAGAAGTGGAAACAATAAGCAAATTTCAAAGCATGGCACACAAAAGAGGTACAGCATTCATTCCTTCTTATTATCAATAATTAATATAGACAATATTATCGCATTAAAAATTTGTCTCGGTTTTTTGTAATCATAATTATATACAGACTTATTGACAATTTCTTAAAAGATATTGTAGCACATCGATCAACAAATACTTTCAGATCTTATTAATAAATTGGTTTTACGCGCTCTCTTTAAAATAATTATCGATGCATATAGAACTTTTTGAATATAAGACCTTGAAATACAAATTTGTTTATACTGCCTTAAATTCAAAAAGTAATTAATCTACATTTTTTTCATAAAATAACGAATAAATTTGAGGAATTTTATGAATACATTAAATTTGTGTTATTTAAATATTAAGCAAATATTTATACATCTATAACATTAATAAACTAGGCGATTTCTTGTGACCGATGTTTTGTTCTATCATTTTATCCCGATTTTGACAAAACGTATATTGTTTGAAAGGTATTTCTTTTTAGCCGTTTTGCAGATTTACAGATTTTAACAATTTTTCCTTTATTTTGAGTAAGTTGCATTTAAAATTGCTACTAACACATACATAAAATTAAACAATGCTATATATGAGTTTGGTTTTTTTTATGTTGATATGTGAATTGGATATAACTGATTAGCATACCTTTAGGGGTATAGAATTTGCACTCGTATTTCGAGGGCTGGAATCTGCTAGTTTTCATAAAGAGTCCATTTGACATCAAGAGTAATTTCAGAAAATAAGTCCAGAATATTATTTTCTAGAATAACTAAAATACAGGGTGCGGCTAAAGTAACTATATGATTTGTTTTTTAAATAGCTATTGAATGGAATGAAAAAAACAAAAAAATTTATGATAAAAAGAAAGTTTATTTTATGTTATTTTTTTACATTAATTATGAAAAATAATATCAGTTAAATGAGAACCGTTTTCTCTAACGCAAAAATTTGCTCTTTTTATGGCATTTTCCATTACTTTGTTGAGTGTTTCTTCTGGTATACGATCAATTTCTTCTTGAATGTTGTCCTTAAGTTGCTGCAAGGTTTGGGGCTTATTCACATAAACTTTGTCTTTGAGATAGCCCCACAAGAAAAAATCCGGTGCAGTCAAATCTGGCGATCGTGGTGGCCATCTCAAATGTGAGGTGCTAGCCAACGATGTACATTTAAGATCTGTTTAACTGCATTCTTTTGCTTCCATATTTTCTCAAAATTTTTAAGATTCTCTTTGGGTTGATCCGTTTAACAGATGATTTTTGTTTATTTCTAGAGTTGGTCTATAAAGCTCTCTCACATTATTAACTCGCGCTCCAACGAGAAAATATCGTTTTCGTCTTTTCTATTATTTCGGATAAAAGAAAAACAGTTTTCGCTTTGTGGTCATCGTGGTTGCTGATCAGCATGCATTTATGTTATATACCTATATGCCTGCGTTTCCGGTTATATGACATAACCTCTCGTTTAATTTTGTTTAAGTTTTTGAAAATTAAATAGCTCACGCTAACCTCCACTGTGAAGGTAATGGTTGTGTAGGGTGGCTATACTTATTAAATCGTACTTATTGAAGTTGGTTGTATAGTTTCTTTTAACTGGCCAAATAATTCTTCTTAGGTCGGATGGAGTAACAAAATAATATCAAAAAAAAACCCTCTCAATTTTTTTGTTAAAAGATTGCCATATTTGGAAAACATAGAAAATTAATTTTTTTTTTTATATTAAAAGGGAGTTTTAACTATTACGTTTTGTGGTAACACAAAATAACACAATACAATACAAAATCTAACCCAGTGATGCCAACTTTTGATTTTGAATTAAATTATTTTAATAAAATATATTTTCATTTATTGACTCTAAATACTACTACCTGGGAACTATTATCGAACTTAAATTTTAAGTTTGACTTAGCCTACTATGCAGTCAAATTTTGAAGTCATCATGAACACTGGTTCAAATTAGAGATGCCAAATGCAAAAAACCAAATGTCCCAAAAATTTTAAATAAAATAATTTGTTATTTTTATTTTCTGAAAAACTTTATTTAAACCATTTTTATGTTCGCAATTCTTAAATATTATTTAAGGTTTTCTAAACTTCATTCAATTTAAATTGTTTTCTTATCCTGAAATGCTATTAATGTCTCCTGAATGGCAACACTTTTTTTTTTTAATTTCAGTTGATTTTTTAAAAGTAAACACATTTGGTGTTTTCTGAATTTCAATTTGTGTTTAAAGAATAAAATTTATATTTAAAAATTCAATCGATATCTTCTTAATTTCAAGTTATTATTTTCGAGGTTTTAATATGA
This sequence comes from Cordilura impudica, assembly GCA_963682025.1. NCBI lineage: Eukaryota > Metazoa > Arthropoda > Insecta > Diptera > Scathophagidae > Cordilura > Cordilura impudica. The sequence continues at coordinate 360,871,484 of OY821517.1, forward strand.
TTTTCTGAAATTCAATTGATATTTTTATACCCTATACCACTATGTGGTTTGGGTATAATGACTATGTGCTGCTGTTTGTAACAACCAAAAATATTTGACCTAGACCCATCTTTAATTATACCGATCGAATCAGAATCACTTTTTGAGTTGATTTAACAATGTCCGTCCGTCCGTCCGTCCGTCTGTGTGTCCATGTAAACCTTGTAATCAAACTGCAGGTCGCAAATATGAATATATTTTGATGAAATTTGGTATATAAGCTTTTGTCGGCCGTGGGATGAACGCTATTGAAATTGGTGAGAATCGGTCCATGTTCAGACCTAGCCCCCATACAAATTACCCCTATGAAATCGACATAAATTTCCATAAGATCCAGATTGTCATATAGATCTTACTCAAATTGGGTTTCTATGCGTTCATTACATCCACTATTGAGTAGTCCAAAAATGATCCCTTTGGCCCCATATAGAGCTGCTTCCCGATCTTCACTTAAATCTATTAAAAAACAAAAATATTGCACTGATTCTTCTCAAATTTTGTTTGTATATATTTTTGCAAAATACAAGAGACTTTACCAAACATGATCAGGATCGGTCCATTTTTGGACCTAGTCCCCATATAGATATAGCATCCGATATGAACTTTTTCATATCTGCAGCCAAAAAATTTAATAAAAATCCCACTCAAATTTGGTTTTTGCTTATTTTCTATGTCCTGTTAGTTGGGCCTAAGAGATATGGTTTCTAAACGCATGGTAAAGGGTATCGTATATTCGGTCTAGGCCGACTATAATTTTCTTACTTGTTTAATTTATAAATGGATATCTGAATTCCAGTTTTTAGAATTGATATTTTTTTAATTTGAATGGAAAATTTAAAAGGAGCAATTTTGTATTCATGTGAATAGTAATGCATTAGTAATTATAAACAATTTTTAATAATTATATGTAATCGCAATCAGATATTTTGTAGGTAAAGCAGAATAATAATTTTATATAACTATGTGGAACTGTTTTGAAAGCAAAAAAAACTCATTGATTTTTCTTTACTGAGCCCTGTGTATACTTTTAACATTGTTGTGTTTGATATCTAATTGAAAATGTTGACATTCATGTTAAAATAGAAATAACTATTGAAAGATAAACATCTACATTCAGCGTATTCTTTCCGGGGTCTAGTTTATGTCAAACGTACTTTTTCCGATCATGCTATCCGTGTGGATAGTACTAATCAGTTAAATGATATTTTTCCTGGATCCAATGGAGACCGTGAGCCGCCTAATAATACCTCAAACATCAATAGTGCTATTAATTAAACTTTTTTATTTACTATATTATTTACTATAATATTTTAAACGTATTTCTTTTTATTACAATTTTCCTTAAACAAAAAAAAAACAGTTGTTTCCTATATTCATAATAATATATGCGTTACTATTATGGCTCTCCTTTCTTTATATTTTATCAATGTCAAATTTAAATAGTGTGAATGGTAGTTCGAAGGATATGACTATGAATATGGTTCGCATACTTGCTAAGCAAAATAGTGGTGTAAAAATTTGTCATATTAATGCACAGAGCCTTAATAATAAGATTGATGAGTTTCGATTTTCTTTTGAAAGCTCTGCCATGGATGTCATATGTGTATCTGAAACATGGCTAGATGAAAAAACACCTGACAGCTTTATTTCACTCACGGGATATAATACTTTCCGAGCTGATAGAAAGACTCGAGCTGGTGGCGTTGCCATCTTTGCGAGAAACAATATTCCCTGTAAGTTTTATTGTAAGTCTGGTGATAAGGATGAAGAAAACGATAATTTTGATGAAAAAGAGGTTGATAAGAGGAAAGAAGAAGAGAAAAAAAAGAACAAGGATTTGGTTGAATATATTTTTGTGGAGGCCTTATCACATGGTAATAAAATGCCCTTTATTTGTGCTTATAGACCAAATCGAAACGTTGATATAACCAAGTTTATGAAAAAATTAGAAACTATAATTTTGCCATTTACTGATATTTTTATTTCTGGAGATTTCAACTCAGATATGCTAACTCAAACCATTTTAGCTGATAATATGATGTCACTTGGACTAACTCCAGTAAATAATAGGCTTCCAACGCACTTCACAACAACAAGAAATAGTCATCTGGATGTATTTTTTGTTGGAAATGCCTCGTCTGTTCTTCTCTATGACCAAATTGCAGCGCCATGCTTTTCTAAACATGACTTGATATTTGCATCCTGTGATTTTAAATTGATACGGGAAGGAGAACTGCACACTTATTGTGATTCTAAAAACCTAAATATGCAACTTTTAATTAACAAGTTTTTAAGTATTGACTGGAATGTGATTTATACCATTCCCTCAGTTGACTCACAATTGTCGTTCATTGAATGTAATATACTACATCTGTATGACTTTTTTGTCCCAATAAAACAAAAACATATTTCAGCCAACTCGAAACCTTGGTTCAATCAAGCAATTAGGCATCTCATTGAGCAAAGAGATATTGCATACAAAAGATGGAAATGTTTTAAAACCACGGAGTTGCACGATGAGTATAGACGATTAAGAAGAGATACCACTAGTCTAATTAGAATAACAAAATCAGAATACTATTCTCAACGTTTTTCCAATGCGCTAAATTCCAAAAAAAAACATGGCAGACTATAAAGGAAATCGGTATAGGAAGAGTAGAAAATAACAGCAATTTCTCGGCTGACGTGAACGAAATTAGTAACACCTTTATGAATATACCTGTGGTTGATTCTAAACCCGAATACTACAATTTCAACAATTCCTCACCAACAAATTTACAAACCTTAAATACAATCATTAATCCAACGGAAAATGGCCCACCTGTCAACAATCATGACTCAAATTTTCACACCAATTTAGTTGAGATATTTGAATTTGAATGTGTAAATCAATATGATATCGCTTTGTGCTGTTCAAGAATCAAGTCAATGCTGTTGGATTTGATAACACGCACCCAAAATTCATAAAAAGACTTTTGCCATTTCTTCTACCTTATATTACATATCTTTTCAACAACATCATTACAACAAGTTCTTATCCACTTAAATGGAAATATGCTTAGATTATACCAATACCTAAATCAAACAAGGAATTTAGGCTAATTGCAATCCTTCCATTTCTCTCCAAAGTCTTTGAAAAGCTGTTACATTCTCAAATAAGCGATTTTGTTAAAAGAAATAACTTACTTACTGAAAGGCAATCGGGTTTTCGTCCAAAGCATAGCTGTGTCATAACTTTGTTAAGTGTTTCCGAAGAAATAAGGCAAGAAATAGATAATGGAAAAGCGGTTCTCTGGGTACTGCTCGATCACTCGAAAGCCTTTGATTAGATAGATCACTTTATTTTATGTGAAAAGTTGAAACATATGTTTAATTTCAGTTACACTTCAGCTAAACTTATGTCTTCGTACTTATCCGATCGTTCACAATCAGTATTCTTACATAACCGATTGTCTACCACAGTCTCTGTATCTAGAGGTGTGCCTCAGGGATCGATTTTGGGGCCCCTTTTATTTTCCATATATGCTAATGATCTACCAGGTAAACTAAAATATTGTAATATACATATGTATGCTGACGACGTCCAGGTATATCTCAGTAGCACAATTAAAATGCTCAATACATCAATTTCCAAGCTTAACTATGATTTAAGCAACATACATAAATGGGCAGCTCCAAATGGGCTGTGTCTCAACCCAAAAAAATCGAAATGTATCGTTATTCATAAACGATTACTGAACCTTGGTCGTGTTTTTGATCTCTGTCAAAAATCTCGGACAAATCACGTAAACAATGTTGTGGGAACAACATATCTAATGTTAAGAACACTTTGGGCCACTCAACACTGCACACCATTAAACATTAGAATGGTTCTTGCTAAAGCTTATTTAATTCCCTCTTTGCTCTATGGATGTGAAATTTTCTCAAATTGTGATGCTGCTAGCAAGTGTAAACTAAAATCCATTTTTAGATATATTGTGAGATATGTTTTTGGTATGAGAAAATATGGCTCAGTCACCCCGTTCAACACAAAACTTTTTGGAATCTCTTTCGAAAACCTCCTCAAACTACGAACTATTTTATGTTTACACAAGATTATATATGAGAAAACACCAAAGTATCTAAATGACTTACTTAAATTTGGAAGATCCAGCAGGGGGAAAGGAGTTATCGCCATTAGATATAGAACGCTCGTATCCGAGTGGCAATTTTTTATCAATGCCATACGCCTTTGGAACGCACTACCATATCACATTCAGCTATATAGTAACGCATTAAAATTTAAAAATGAAGTTCTTAAATTATATGCTTAATTTCTGTCATGATTTTGTTTTTATAATTTTAAATTTACATTTAATTCTTATAAACAAATTAACCTGTTTAGCTTTATAAAATCCTATGCTGTAATTATAAGATTTAATCTTGTAGCATAGGACAGTCAATGAAATAAATAAATAAATAAATAAATAAATAAAAGCTTATTAGAACAAAAATTGTGGTGCCATCTACAATGGCATAGTCACACTGAGCAAAATGAAGTGACACTCTGTATGTATTTTCCCTAAAAAAATATTGCAGAATTTTATATAAATAAAATAATAAACCGATTTATAACATGCAGTTATTATGGATATGCATATATAGAATATACAATATGTATATTATTTTATTATTTAATATATGTATGTATATATATGTGAATAACACACAAAAAATACAACACCAAAATACTACAAAATCAATATTAATGTATTTTATATTAATTTTTGTAGCTAATAAATAAATAAATATTACTTTTTTTAATAATAAGCAATAACCATACGTTTTTTCATAATTCTTTTACAAATATGACCATAAGTTTGGCATATTAACTTCTTGTTGTGTTTACAAAATAGAGTAACCGAGTTCATCATATATGCACATTTTTGGGGAAACGGTTAACATTTATTATCACTAGTATTATTTTAATAATAATTATGATCTATAACTAATAAACTTCCGTTTTTATATGCGCATTTCAAGAAATAAATCATAATAATACATTTAACAAGTTAAAATCTTAGTTGCAATTTTATAATAATCCAGTAAATTTGCATTACGTTTTTAACAGGGTAGCATTATTCATCATTAGTAGCAGCAAGCAATAATGATACAAATAACTTAAGGCCTAGCTAACCACACGTAACATTAACGTAACGTGTCAGCTGTTGTTTAGTTACATGGAAAGCATTGGCACGTTCCGGTTACGTTCAGTAATGTTCTAAATGCTTTTCATGTATATATATATATTATTTAGAGTATTTTTTATATTTGCAAAACTTACGATGTTGCATATTGTCTCGGCTAGCTTTAATTCATGGCAATGTTCAAGTCAATGGCTAATGGAGACCGCTAATGTTCATGTCATGACTTAAAAATTCAACTTTTTGCCATGACAAAAATTCTGCCATAAACCCTGCCATTAATTTGAACTTTCATGCGATTTTGACGCTTAAGTATTTTATGATGGCGCAACTTAAATAAAATAAAAGCGAAATTAATAATTTCATTAATATATATCGCGAATATGAGTGTTTATGGAACTATAAAAGTGAAAACTATAAAAAACGGATTTAAAAAGAAAAGCGTGGGAGGAAATTAGAAACAAATTTAAGTGTTTACAGTTCAAAGACATTTTGGAAATGAAATGTCTAGACGTAATTTGCCCACTTCGCGTTTTGAAATTATTATGTTTCTCTGACTTGAACATGAGCATTGCCATGAATTACAGCTATCAACGCACCGTGTTATAAAAATCCCAGAATATTGATATTTATTGTATATATATTTTTATTTAATATATGTATGTATATGTAAATATTACACACAAAAAAATACATCAAAAGTTATTGTTGTGTTTCTCTTTATATAAATTAATATATAAATTTTCTTGTTTTGGTAAACTTACATTATGTATTTTTTGATGTGTAAACATCTATACGTGCAGGGGGGTAAATTTCTATTTCACAATACAATCGCAAAAACAGCGTAAATGTGAGAGTCACATCTTACGCGTAAGATGTGACCATTAAGACAAATCGGTATGACTTATGATGGTTTGGTGAAAAATTATTATATGAAATAACCTTTCTGTCACTATTTTCTACATTTTATTTATTACCAGATGTTTACACATCTCCCCTTTGATCGGACTCTCATGATTATTTTTTTTTTTTTTATTAACAACAGGTAGTTTAGCATTATTTGCTTTAGATGTAGGTGAATTTTTATTTTTATTGTCGATAAAATTTTGGCTCGTGTCCGTGACAAAAATGATTTAACAAATTTTTTTTGTGATGCCAAAACAATGGAAACTTTTAAATTTTTCTACCAGAGTTGATAAAAAAAAATGGACAAAGGGTTAGATTTTATTATATTATTACCACTACGACCACAAATACAACAAGTCCAGTAATGAAAACAATACAACATTTAGAATAGCAACAAGAATAATACAGAAACATATATTTTTCAATTTTTTTACTTCTTCAGTGATTTCTAGGGACCTATTAACTCACTTTTCATGATTTTTGAAACAGAAACCATCTCATAATGTTAGTCAATCATTCTTACTAAAAACAGGAGCCCCCAGTTATCCTATTGAGGACGTGATCGTGACAAGAACAACATAGACAAATCATATTTTTTCAAGACTTTTTTAATTCTTCATTCAATTAACCGATTGGATAATTTTAGACGGAAAACTTCTCAGGATGTTAGTGAATCATTTTGTATACCAGAGCACCCTAGCCACCCGATTGAAGCCATCAACGTGATTTCCACAGACGGACAGACAGACATCGCTATATCAACTCCGCTTGTTATACGTATATATATATGTATATATATTTTATGGGGTCCAACATTTTTTTTCTAATTATTTACAAACGGAATGACAAACTTATATATACCATCTGCACACTTGGGTGCAGCATATAAAAAACTCTGTTTCCTTTTGTTGTTGTCATTGCTTCTGATGCCGTTAAATATTTTTTGCATACATTTCATTTTGTTTCTCACTCGCACTCAATATTTGGTTTCATGAAAAATAATCATAATAATGACAACAGACAACAGACAACAAATAACATTGTTAAGTATTATTAAAATCGCACAAAAATCATAACGTGTATTCCTCACTGTCACGTCATGTCAAATTTATGGAAACAAAACGAAAAAACTTGATATTGAAAAATAAGCTAACAAAAAAAAAATAAATAAAATAAAATGGAATATATCCCAGCAAAACCAGGACGGTGTTGTAATATAAACAAAAAGAACACAGGAACATTTAACTGTGTGTTAAATATTTCCATATTTTTTTATTTTTTTCATTCTGCCATTTTTTTTTTTATTAAGTTTTCTAAACACACACAATATTGCCTCAAATATTAGGAGTCAACTAAAGCAAACACTTTATTAAATGTCAGTGTTACCAACAAGCAAGACTAAGCGATTTTGCTTTTTATTTTATGGAGCCAGCATTTTATTTATTTTTTTATTTTTTAACCGTTTGAAGTGCTCGATTAATTAATGAGCTACTCGAGCCCAACGATTAGCTCGAGTAGTAAAAATTAACATTTTTCATGTTTGATAGCATGTAAAAAGATAAATGTAAGTATTTAGTATAATAAATGTATACTTTTTGGAATCGCACAAGTACCAAGAATATCGTACTGCAATTTGACTTGAATCGGACTGTCCTACTGGCGTGGGCAAACTATTACTCGAAAAAGCTCGACGCCTTTCCATACAAATGCATGAAAATATTCACTTCATAGAAGTTTGACTTCATTTAAAAAAAAAATTCCCAAAATACATGGTATGATTTTATAGATTTTGAAGTCAGTTACACTGATAGATTACCCTCCTGAAATTTTAAAACATTTTAATAAAAATTATGGAGTGGGCTAACTACTACTCGAAAAAGATCATCCACTTTCCACTCAAATGTATGAAAATATGATCTTCGTATATGTTTAATGCCTATTTACAAAAAAATTTTTCAAGAAAACTGGGAAAAAGCTCTTAATATTTTAATCTGAATATATGTAGAGAATATGTTTTCAAAATTTCAAATCATTTCGAAAAAATGTTGGCGTGTGGGAACAACTACTTGAAAAAGATCGGAAATTTTGCAAAAAGTGTAAAAATATAAAAAAAATTATTTAATTTTTTCAATGTCTGTAATTTATTATATTCAGAGAAAAATTTTTTTTCCACTGCCGTAATTGACTTTATTCACAGATGACTCATATAAAAAATTAAGTCATTCCGAATAAAATTGTGCTCTGGGCGAACAACTACTCGAAAAAGGTCAGCAAATTTTATACAAATGTATGAAAATTTGCTCTTATTTCATGTTTGATGTAACTTTAAAGAAAAATTTCCATCACGACTTGCTAAAATTTTTTACCTTTTTTAGTTGCAAATATATCGAGATAATCATCTTAAAACTTCAAAGTATGCCAACAATAATTGCGCTGTTGGCGAACTACTACTCGAAAAATCTCGACCACTTTCCATACAAATATAAGAAAAAATTCACTTCATGCAAGTTTGTTATCGTTTTACAAAAAATATTTAAGGCACACATGGTACAAATTTATGCCTTTTAAAGTTGGAAATATGAGTGCAGTACGTACACGAAATTTTAAAGTAATCTGGCTAAAGTTGTGGCTCGGACGAACTACTACTCGAAAAAGATTAGACTCTTCCTATACAAAAGCGTGAAAATTTGCTCTTATTTCGTGTTTGAGATAATTTTACAAAAAATTTTTTATAATGACTTAGCTAGAAGTTATATTTCTTAGAACTGAAAATGTAGGGAGAGTATTTTTTTAAATTTCAAACGTTTCCGGCAATAATTGTTGGGTGGAAGAACTACTACTCGAAAAAGCTCGACCACTTTCCATACAAATGAATGAAAACATTCACTCCATGGAAGTGTGATATCATTTTAAAGATATTTTCCAAAAATGCATGGTAAAAATGAATACATATTGTAGTCCCTCATATCATCAGATTCTTTTCCTAAAATATTGGGGCACTCGAATAAAAGGTGTGGGGTGGGCGAACTCCTACTCGAAAAAGATCAGTAATGAAAAAAACAAAAATAAAAAAAAAAAAATATTTTTTTTAAGTATTTTTTCCACAATTGCAATTGACTATATCCTTACTCATTTAAAGTTTTAAGCCATTCAGACTAATAATGTGCTATTGGCAACCTACTATTCGAAAAAGTTCAACCTGTTTCCATACAAATATACGAAAAAATGCACTCCAACCAAGTTTGACATCCATTAACAAAAAATATTTCAGGAACACATGGCATATATTTATACATTCTAAAATTTTAAATACGAGGACATTAGGTCCTTAAAATTTCAAAGCATTCCCTCTTTCAATAAGAGAGATGTAAATTCCACAATATGGGCTCCAAACAGCAGTAGCATATTCTATCTTTGATCTGAGGTAAGATGTATATAACAATCTAAACGTACATGGATCAGAAAAGTCAGAACAACTCCTTCTTATTAACTCAGATATGGCATAAGCCATAGTTTAGTCAAAAACAACACCTAGATCAATTGTTGAGTCTGCAGTTTTCAAATTATAATTACCAATTCTGAAGACCGATATAATTAGGTTCGTACCTCTGGTGAAAGAGATATGATGGCATTTTTGTACGTTGTCTAAGTCACTCTGAAGGTTTAGTACATCATTAACAGAAATTATTTTATTATATACTAGCAGAGCCCAGCCCTCGAACTTCGAGTGCAAATTCTAGGAAATTTTATTTTACCAATCAATTTATTTCGTTCAATGTTGTAAATCTATTTAATTCATTAAGTTAATTTCATTATAAATATTTGTTGAACACACAGAAATAGAGGCCGCCTTGTGTGCCACCTAAAGGTGTTAAAATTTTTGGCAATTCACAATTCAACACAGGGTATGTGTAATGCAATTATTGTTATGAAATCTGTACGTTAACTTTTGTGTTGCACAATGTAAAGTTGATTGTGCATGCATAACTTTCCTTAAACTCAACGAATTTAAACAGTTAACATTTCAAAAGAAAGAGCTTGATCCACTGAGTGTTCTGAGAGTGAAACGATCACGATCCATTCATTAGAAAAGAATCTATAAGAATTCGAGTTGCTTGACTGAGTGTGTCCCATAAGAAATGTACAAGGAAGAATCGCGTTTGAATATAACTTGAGTAAGGTGGGAATTGAGTAAATTTCAATGACTGATGACATATCTGTGTCTAAATACCTTTCATTAAAAAAAAAACAAGTAAGAAAATTATAGTCGGTCTAGACCGACTATACGATACCCTATACCATGCGTTTAGAAACCCTATCTCTTAGGCCCAACTAACTGGACATTGAAAATAAGCAAAAACCAAATTTGAGTGGGATTTTTATTAATTTTTTTGGCTGCAGATATGAAAAAGTTCATATCGGATGCTATATCTATAAAGGGACTAGGTCCAAAAATGGACCGATCCTGATCATGTTTGGCAAAGTCTCGTGTATTTTGCAAAAATATATAGAAACAAAATTTGAGAAGAATCAGTGCAATATTTTTGTTTTTTAATAGATTTAAGTGAAGATCGGGAAGCAGCTCCATATGGGGTCAAAGGGATCATTTTTGGACTACTCATTAGTGGATGTAATGAATGCATACAAACCCAATTTGAGTAAGATCTATATGACAATTTGGATCTTATGGCAATTTATGTCGATTTCATATGGGTAATTTGTATGGGGGCTAGCTCTGAACATGGACCAATTCTCACCAATTTCAATAGCGTTCATCCCATGGCCGATGAAAGCTTATATACCAAATTTCATCTAAATATATTAATATTTGCGACCTGCAGTTTGATTACAAGCTTTACATGGACACACAGACGGACGGACGGACGGACGGACGGACGGACATTGTTAAATCAACTCAGAAAGTGATTCTGATTCGATCGGTATAATTAAAGATGGGTCTAAGTCAAATATTTTTGGTTGTTACAAACAGCAGCACAAAGTCATTATACCCAAACCAAATAGTGGTATAGGGTATAATTAAGGAAATCGGCCAGATAGAACGGCCAGACGGACTGACTTTAGTTTTCACAAATTTTTTTAATATATAAGATAATAATAAAAACTAGTACAGCCCAGCACTCGAAATTCGAGTGCAAATTCTAGAAAATATTATTTGTTTACATTCAATTTAAAAATTTATGAATATTTAAATGAGCCTAAAGGTATGCTAATCAATTTAAGCAATTCAAAATTCAATACAGGGCAAGTCATATACAATTTAAATCATTCTCATTAACAGGGCGTAATGAATTATTGGAAATATTATATTTAATATATTTTTAAGACAGATTAAACATAAATTTTATCATTTTCAGCTTCTCCTCCATATGAACTATAACCATGCCAATTTTCACACTCCTACGTGCCCGCATATTGCTTAAAAAGGGAACTAAAAATTTATCTTCACGTGTTAATATATGTGACCTACTCCGATAAAGGGGAGTTGTGTCAAAAACGGTGGATTCTGGTACCTAAAAGGGTGTAGAAACTTTAAATGCGTTTTTTTCTCAAAACTTAATTTTCACAGACTAGGTTGCTTTTCGCGGAGTTTTTCAAGTGTCGAAAGAAGCATTCAGGTGTCTTGCTTTTCTAAAACGGTGTAAAAATTGCTTCACTCCTTCTGATCTCCTTAAAATCTATACCATTTACATCTAATCGAAAATGGAATACAACTTCCATATATGGGCAAGAGCTTTAAAGTCTATTTTGGAGCTACTGGACCGTGTGCAAAGGGGGCCGTTGGCGATCATCAATGACAATAGGGTCTCCAATTCTATTGATTCATTGGAATATCGTCGGAATGTGGGTTGTGTATCAATGTTCTATAGATACTACCATGGGAAATGTTCTTCTGAGATTAGCGAACATATTCCAAGTGCCCGAGTTTCGGTTCGCTCTACCCGCTTCTCTAGTAGATCACATCCACACAACGCATTACACAGAGAATTCGTTTATTAGTCAAATTAGCCGTATGTGGAATAAACTCCCCGCAGAAGTCTTGCCTGACAGTTATAATCTAATAAAATTTAAGTCAAATATCCACAAACACTACTCCCTCTCTCCTGCTTCTCATATCCTATTTTCCTGAAATCAACGCAATGTACTGCATTTGTAGGGGCACCCCCTGAGTGTTAGTTAATTTAAAAAAAAAGACTGATTGATCTATAAGATTTTGGATGGTCAGCTGGATTATTTCCTTCTTTGGGAAGGAACACAACCTTCACCTTTGTCTACCTAGTTGGAATATATCTACGTGCAAGATTGGCCCTGAAGATATGAACCAATTTCCTTTTAAACCATTCCGGAACATTCATTAGTAGCGCTAAAAAAATCACATCTGGTCCAGGTGATTTGTATGGTCTAAATGAGTTTATATAGAACCGAAAATTCAGTTGTTAAGCTGTAGAACCAATCGGTTTTTTCGCTGTATTTGTACATTAGAGTGGTCCTTAAAAAATGAAAATGCGATTTTGGGGATAGGCTGGGTCTAGTTTGTTTCCTTTCCATATAAAACAAATAAATGTGAAGTTTGGGGACAATCGGATAAAGAAAAGTCGCGCCGTAAATCTGTTGAAAATTTCAAGTGTGTTTATATGGGGAAAATATGACTTTTTTTTGAGATTTTACGAAAATTCCGTTCTATAGTTTAATTTTTGTGACAAGTTGTTATATGACTCGGGATCAATATTAAATTATCTCTTCAAAAAGCTATAAAACTTCAAAATCGAATAAAAATTCGCCTAAAAATGGCAAATGCCCCAGACCACTTTTGTGCCAAAAAAAAAACTAGGTCATGAAATTTGATGGCCTTTTTTTCAACTTTCACAAATTGATTAAAGCCATTATTTTTTTTGTCCTTCTACTTGTAAGGACTCAGATATGAAGCATTGTTTTATTACCACGTTGTTAACCTATTGCGTATTGAGACTGAACATGGGAAATTTTTTTGATAAAATTTTAAAACAGTTTTACATACACATTAACAGTTTCATATTTTCAATAAAAAATAAATTCATACAGAGACTAACACTGCTATTAACCCATTGAACATTTCTTACAGTGCAATTCTCATTTTCTCACCAACACAATTACATTTTTATTTTTGAACACCACTGAATTAAAGATTTTTTTATGTCACTTTTTACAATTAAACAGAAAGCGTCATCTATGTATCACTTATAGCATTAACTGAAACAGCTAATTCAACAACCGTTTGCTGTAAAACGTTAAAAACTCAAGTTTTCAAAAATTTTCTTTAACAAAATTTAAAAAAATGCATCTAAAACTTTAAGGTTTTGTTAAATACGTATCACAGATTGACCGTGAAAGCTTTTAGGTAAATCCCTACGCCAGAATTTTTTTGGCAAGGATTTCATTTTTGCGGATTTCGAGAAAAATGGGATTTTAGTAAAATATACTGTAAATGTACTCTTTCTAAATACTTTGTATCAACAATTCATCACTTTTCTACTTTTAAATGTTACATTTTATCCTAATAGCCTAGGGTTTCGCAAAAAAATAATATGACCCCATTAACCCTTTTGAAATTGGGGACACATATGACCCCAAACTAATAAAAGACAATTTATTCAAAAAATTCAAATATTTTGTAAGTGCTGTTGAATTCTTATATGCGATGCTTAAAATATAGTAACCAAATATGTAAAACTTCTGCTCCTAAAATTTGGGATAAATGCGAGAACGATAACCCATTATTTGCCAAGACCAGCTTTAGATTTTAAGATATTTTTAAATAAAAATTACCGAAAACGAGTTTTTCTATTAAAATCGATGAAACCATTATTTAGAATTTAAGAAAAATAATTCAGTTAATTTTTATTTATTTAACCCTTCAGTGCTCCTGGGATCAAAATAATCCATTGTGATATATCTTTGGTGCAATTATCTGCTTATTGCTCGCGAATATAAATTGAAACAACTTTTAACCAATTTTGTTACAAAATAATATTTTTTTTAAAAACTATCTACATATTTCCAAATAACATAAGAATGTTTTTGAGCTATAACTCAACATTGTTAAATTATGCTTGACTTTGTAAAGGAAGGATGTTGTTTTTTTTTTGTATGATTCTATTATATGGAGTAAAAACTGCTTTTCTTCTTCATTATTTGTCAACACGTTATTAAAATCTTTTACGAATTTAACGCATCCTTTGGCAGTCTAGTTTACAACACATAAAACCTTGCAGAAATTATAACTCTTTTTAAAATCTGCATATACAAAATATTTCACAAAAATCCCATTTTTCTCGAAATCCGAGAAAATAAAATCCTTGCCAAAAAAATGCTGGTTTAGCGATTTATCTAAAAATTCACAGAGTTAATCTGTAGCATGTACTTAATAAAGCCTTAAAGTGCTAGATCGATTTTTTTTAATTTTGTTTAAGAAATATTTTTAAAACTTGAAAGAGGAGTTTTCAAATTTTTTTCAATAAAATTTCCCATTTTCGGCCTCAATGCGCAATAGGTTAACAACGCGGTAATAAAATAGTACTTCATGTCTGAGTTTTTACAAGTCTAGAGACCAAAAAAAAATTATGGCTTTAATTAATTTGTCAAAGTTGAAAAAAATGCCATCAAATTTCATGACCTAGTTTTGTTTGGCACAAAAGTGGTCTGAGGTTTTATTCGATTTTGAAGTCTTATAGCTTTTTGTAAAACTAATTTTATACTGATCCCGAATAATGTAACAAATTGTCGGAAAAATTGAAATATAGAACGAAATTTTCGTAAAATCTGAAAAAAAAAATGTCATATTTTCCCCATATAAATACACTTGAAATTTTCAACTGCGTTGAGGCACGACTAAATGTTTTCTGATTGGCCCAAAACTTTGTATTTCTCAGTTTTTTTGACATTCGCATATTTCTGGGGGGTGAGACCGATAGTTGGAACACTTTTTTTATTAAGGACCACCCCAATTTACATTATTCTCTGTGATATTTAAATATTGATATTTAAATCGCGGTCATGGATCGGTATGAAATAGAGTCTGGTTAAAAATGTATGATTGACATTTTGTTTGGTTAAACAACTTATTCACCTGAAAATTGTTATCTCTTAAATTTAGTTTTCTTTTTCTACCATCAAAACTACAATCACTAAAGTTCCGACATAGCTATTTTTACACCCTTAAAGGTTTATTTTAAACTTTGTATACTATACTAGCGCTTTTATTGATTGAAGACTTCTGGCAACAAAAACTTTACTTCACAGTTTTTAAAATTTTTGGCATTTTTTTATTTGTATTTCAAAAAGCTAATGGAAAATTTGATGTTAATCATCTTCAAGAAGTGGTAAAATATATACAAAATATGTTGTAAATTGCTAAAAATGAATTATTGCTGCCATAAGACAAAAAAGAAACACATAAAACTCCTAACGCAACCTAACGGTATATAACGAGTAATAAAAAACAACTTCTTAAAATTTTCCATAAAGTTCAAAGGGCAAACATCCATGAAAACAGTAACGAAAAGTGCGTGTGAATACCAAAATAAAAATAAATAAATATATGAAAAAAAACAAATTCAAAATCTTACAGCTTCTTCTATGTTTGTCTCTGCTAACATATTCACAACATACTTACTTACGTGTATTTTGTTTCCTTAGTTACATCCCAAAAACGGGGGGAGGAGAGAAGATATAAAGTAAATATGTCTACATCCTTTAAAATGAATATTTTTCACTGCTGTCATTAAGAACAAGACACAAGTAGGCCGGATTGTTCACTCGACGATATGTATGAATCTTTAGTTCGAACATTCAAAATTGTTCAAATTTGTGTAATATGTTTGATGATTTTTTTCTTTCTTCAGCTTTTTTTCCATCCTAAAGAGATTTCAAGGGCTTCGTTAAAGGGTTTAGTCGCATTTTACTTTTGTTTGTACATAACAAATGTCGATTGTTATCATAGTCATCAATTTTAGTTACGTAAATTGTTTTGTATTTTGGAACAAATTTGTTGATTGATATTAAGATGTTGATTGCTGTTGCTGTTGTTGTTCTTGTTGATGCTGCTGTCATTTTTGGATAGAGATGAACATAATGACCATTTTAAAGGAAATAGTATAAAGTCTTAAGGGTATTGATATGACAGCAGTTAAAATATATTGGGGATACTTTAGAAATAATGAATCAGATAACGATACTTGTCATATTTAGTTGGAAGGGATTACAGATGTTATTTCTAGATTTATAACCTTAAAATTTTAAAACTATTTTTGTAACCCTAAGAAACTATGTTGCGCATTCGTATATCTATTTCAATATTAATCATTAACCACAGCAAAGAAAGTTATTACTAAATACTCAGTGTGATTAATTCCTTGTCATGTTGAAAGTAAAAGTTCCGAAGGGTTTGCCGTTCTCAAGTCAATCTTTTTTTTTACGACCTTTTACATTATTTCATTGATGTTTGTTTGCTTAGTTTGTCTACTATAACTCAAGAACCAATGCAGATTTATCATTTCATTCTTCAGCAAATCAAGTTTCATTTTATCGAATTAAATTTTGAAAAAATTATAATTCTTTCCCCATATTAAATTTTTAAATAACATATAGATTTTTGTTCCCACACTTTTCGTTTCCCGGGAAAGCGGGAAATTTTTTAATTTTTCCGGGATCCTGGGATCCCGGTCCATGGAAATAATAACAATTAAATTAGTTTGGCTGAATAAAAAATTTATTAAAAAATACTGGTATGTATATTAATTGATATTGAATATAAAAGCAGGAATACTGATTTTTATACCCTCCACCCCAGTGTGCAGAGGATATATTTAAGTATGTCTTTCCGTTTGTAATAATTAGAAAAAAAATGTTGGACCCCATAAAATATATATATTTGTTATCCCTATAACAAGCTGAGTTTATATAGCGATGTCCGTCTGTCCGTCTGTGGAAATCACGATGACGGCTTCAATCGGGCAGCTAGGGTGCTAGTTGGCATAAAAAATGATTCCCTAACATCCTGAGAAATTTGCTATTTTAAATCGTCCAAATCGATTGATTAGGTGCCGAGAATTGAAGAAGAAGTAAAAAAGTCTTGAAAAAAATATGATTTGTCTATGTTGTTCTTGTCAAGATCACGCCCTCTATACGATAACTGGGGCGCTCGTTTTTTGTGAGAAAGATTGACCAATATCATGAGAAGGTTTCTGCTTCAAAAATCATGAAAATCGGTTTAATAGGTCCCGAGAAATCACTGAAGAAGTAAAAAAAATTTAAAAAATATATGTTTCTGTATTGTTCTTGTTGTTATTCTACATGTTGTTTTTGGTCATAGCTGGACTTGTTGTTTTTGTGATTGTTGTGGTAATAATATAATGAAAACTAACCCTTTGTACATTTTTTTATCAACTCTGGTAGAAAAATTTAAATGTTTCCATTGTTTTGGCATCAAAAAAAAAGTTTCTTAGATAATTTTTGTCATCACCACGAACCGGTCTGCAAAGTTTTAGATCGATTGCGTTACGGTAAAGGGGTTAAAAATAGATCAAAAATTTTGGTCGACAAGTAGACAATCAGACACTACGAGTAAATATAAAGGAAGTGAAAATTCACCAACATCTAAAGCAAATAATGCTAAACTACCTATTTATTAATAACAAAAAAACAATGTAAATTTACCGAAACAAAATTTTATGTATTAATTTATTTAAAGAAAAACACAACAATAACTTTTGATGTTGTATTTTTTGTATGTAATGTTTACATATACATATGTACATACATATATTAAATAATAAAATAATATACATATATTCTATATATGTATAATATAGAGGTATGGTTCCTTCGGCAAAGTTTCTTATTTTGATCCCTAGAATACGATTTTCACTGAGCAATGGGCGATTTTTTTGCCTCCCCACAAATCGACCCGGCCTAATGTATATCCATAATAACCGCAAGTTAGAATTAATCGGTATATTATTTTATTTATATAAAATTCTGCAATATTTTGTTTAAGGCAAAAAACATTTCTTTTGCATTAACGAACAGTGTCACTTCATTTTGCTCAGTGTGACTATGAAAATATGAAATCTCTTGGTCTTGCTCCCGTGAACACGCATATACCAACACACTCAATACCATTAACAACTTACTACTAGAATTCTTCTTCGTCTCTGATGAAGCAAATACACTGATGTATGACCAACTGTCTAAACACGACTTAATCTTTATAACCTATCATATTCCTTTACAAGATCCCAGCAAAACAATAGAATTCAGAGACTTCAAAAACATAAATTTCACTCACTTGGAGGAAGCGTGTTGCCAAATCGATTGGAACTCGATATATTTTATGTTATCGGTAGATAATCAGCTGGCTTTCTTGGATCACCATGTCTAAGCTTTATATAATATTATTGTTCCGATCAAAGTAAAAGCAATAAGCAAGCGACAAACACCATGGTTTACAGCGGACATTAAAAAACTTATAAAAAATCGTGATAAAGTCTTTTTCCGATAGAAGCGGTTTAAAACAAATGCACTCCATGAACTTTGTCGCACAACCAGAAAAATTGTCAATAAAAGCATAAGGAAAGCTAAGGCCACATACTATGCTGAAAAGTTTTCAACATCAATTGATGCAAAAAAACATGGAAAACTATTAGAAAAATTGGGGTTGGAAAGAGGAAGGGTATAAGAAAATTTCATATCAAACCCTAATGCCTCAAGCTGATCACTCATATTATTACAACTATACCCCTAATTATGCCCCACAAATCCTTTTTTTTATTTGACGGCGTCAGTCCCTTCGATGTACTTAACAGGTGTCAATCTATAAAGTCTAATGCAATAGGAATTGATGGAAACCACCCTACTTTTGTAAAAATGCTACTTCCCTTCATTTTGCCGTAAATCACGCACATTTTTAACAAAATAATTACAGTGAGTGTTTTCCCCAACGATGGAAACAAGCTAAGATCTTAACTGTATCAAAGTCGGCAATTCAATATCGGTCCATAGCATATTACCATATCTGTCGAAGGCATTTGAACGGCTCCTTCATTGTCAAATAACGTCCTACATAAATGATAATAACCTGCTTACTGACCGTCAATCTGGATTTCGTGCCAAACACAGCTGTATTACAGCTCTAGCTGATGTAACAGAAGATATAAAGAGAGAAATTGATGATGGCCGTGTGGTAATATTAGTGCTGTTAGACCATTCAAAAGCTTTCGATACGGTGGATCACACAGTTAGAGAGTTAATTCGCTAAGAATGTATGCCGATGACGTGCAGTTATATATTAGCAGCAAGAAAGATAAAATCGAAGATTGTAGTAGAAAAATGGATGATGACTTAGAACGTGTTTCTCGTTGGGCAGCTGCAAACGGACTGAGTCTCAATCCACAAAAAGCGAAGTTCATTTTGGTGCGTCACAGATTAACAAGAATTTCAGACAATATAAACATATATATAAATGATCAACAAATCGGAATCGTTGAACGAGCAAAAAATCTGGGTATTATCTTTAATAAAACATTGACTTGGTCAGACCATGTCGCAGCTGCTTGTGGTAAAACGTATTCGATGTTACGAACACTTTGACCTAACCAATATTGTACACCAATTAATATACGCTTGCTACTTGTAAAGACATACTTAATACCAACACTACTACATATATGCATGTGAAATATTTGCAAGTTGCGATACTAAAAGTAAGTCCAGGCTAAATATAACGTTTAACAATATCACAAGATACGTTTACGAGCTCAGCAGGTTCGATTACACTTCATCTTACTAAAAGCAAATTATCGGTGTCAATTTTGATGACTTCTCAAAAATAAGAAGTCTTACTTTTTACACTAAATAATTAGTAACCAGAAACCAGAATATCTTTATAACCGATTGCGTTTTATAGGCTTCAGAGATATATCAATTTAATTCAATTTCATCTGAATGGCAGTTTTTCATATATGCATCACGTCTTTGGAATGGTTTACCTTCTACAATTAAAGGCTCATTTTTCAAAAAGAAAATTTTACAACAATACATTTAGAAAATTTTTATTTTTTTATACAATACACATATACTAACTTGCTGTTAACAAATATATATTGAAAATTTTTTACTATATACTTTTTATTTGTTTTTTAAATTCTACGTGCTACTTATAAATATCTACTATTTGTATATAAATCAATATTGTTTTTTATTATTAATATTTAATATTGTCACAGTAATTTTAAGTTGTATTGTAAATCAAACTCCAACTAACATATTTAAACCTGTTCTGTTTTGAAGAACAGGTGCAAAGTGTCCTGTTATGATACACCAGTTATATGATATTATATATGTACTTTGTATGGGCGGCGCCACGCCCACTGCTCCGACCACGCTCATTTCAGCTTCGACTAATTCTATGATTATTTTCTGGGATCACGCAAAGTCTCAAGGCTCGCACTATTACAGTACTCCAGATATATGATATTTAATAATTACTTTGTATCGGAAGTGCCACACACATTGGTGTGATCCCGCCAATTTTTTGTCAGACTACTCACAATAATAATAGATGACTTCATAGTAATCGATATACATATATAATATTGAATTATTACTTTGTAAGGGAGGCGGCACGTCCACTCATGTGATCCCTCCCATTTTCGTCGTGGCTATTAACATAAATAATAGGTGACATCACACAAATTTGGAAAGCTCTCTCTGCCATTGTACTCAATATATATATGATATTCAAAGTTCCGTTCATATGGGAGGTGCCACGCCCATTAACAACATCAAAAAATGTATAGCCTTTGTCCAACCAGGACCATTCTAATTATTGGAACCAATATTTTTAAAATCAGACGACTAGTTACGGAGATTATCTCCTACAAACAAACATACTCTACATTACCTCCTTATCAGATAAGTATCTATAATATTAATAAGCAAGTCGATTTCTTGTGACCAATGTAAGTTTCACAGTTTTACCCCGATTTTGATTAAAAATTTATCATTTGGAAGGTATTTCTTTTTAGCTGTTACCCAGATTTACAGATTTTCATCGTCTGGAATATTTTTTTGTAGTTATGATCGTTTAAAGTTGCTAGTAACACATACATAAAATTATACAATGCTATGTGTATGTTTATTAAATTTTTTGATATGTTTGTGTTAATGTGTTGAGTTTTTTTTCTTCATTTAAAATGAGTTGAATTGTGAAGCATACATTTAGGATCTTTATTAAATGAAAAAATAAAATTTCCTAGAATTTGCACTCGAATTTCGAGGGCTGGGATCTGCTAGTAGATATTAAAATGAGTGCTATTTTTAATATTAAATCAAACATACATCAGTATTTTTTTACACTATTTTTTACTTGGCTATGGGAGTATGGATAATTATAAGTTTAATAATTTATTTAATTATACATTAATACAACTTAAGATACAAAACTAAATAATTTTAATATTTAAAAAACGCCAATGTGTTTCACTCACATAAAGAAAATTGTAGACCAAAAACTTACAAAATAGCCTGACATACCAAAGAAGTCCTTCGCTTTTTGGTAAACAGGCTGCTTATCTAAATAGCTTTCAATAATCTTAATAAAATACAACCATGGAAGGACATATCGTGATTCAAATCGTAACTGGAGTTGTTAATTTTTATGACTTACGTAACACTTCGTGGCCAAAAACTACCAGTTATCAAACTTTTATAATTCAAATGTAGTGGCCTAAATTTGACAGTATCAGCAACTAATTTAACACTACTTTGACACAGAAAATAAACATTCATCCCTTGAATTGCTATGGCGTTATATTAGAAAAAAAAACACACAGGAAATATTTTTATTATTTTTTATTGTGCGACAGCCAGTAGCCCTTCCTGTACGAAACTACATAAACGTGCAAGTAGAAACCATGTGTATTAAATTTCTATCTCTGATATGTTTAGCTTTGAAGTATTAAAATATGTGTGTATATCTTTAAAAATTTCTTTAGAATACTTATTGCTGCGGTATAATGACAACATACCAAATGAAAAAGGAAAATCTTTGTTGTTTACTTCTTTATATGAAAAAAAAAGTAAGTGTCTATTCAAATATTCAATCTTGAAAATCATTAAAAATTTCCAATAAAAATTCCTATTCAAATATATTTCCAAGACTACAACATATTGAAATTTCACGTATTTAACTTTATTAGTTTAGAGACAAGAATCATTTTAAGTTTTTTTCGATACGAAAATTAAAAAAAAACAGGTAAGAAATTTATAATCGTTCTTGGCCGACTACACGATAACCTATACCATGCGCTTAGAGACCTTGTCTCTTAGATACAACTAACGAGATACAGAAAACAAGCATAAAGCAAATTTGAGTGGCATTCTTATTAATTTTTTCATCTTTGGATATGAAAAAGTTCATATCGGATGCTATATTTATATGGGGATAGGTTGAAAAATGGACCGATCATGACCATATTTGGTAAGGTCACTTAGTTTTTGCAAAAAAATATACAAACCAAATTTAAAGAAAATCTGTGAAATATTTTTGTTTTTTGATAGATTTAAGCGGAGATCGGGAATAAGCTTCATATGGGGGCCATGACTAAGAATTGCTAGATAACGTTTATTCTTGGACTACTCACAAATGGATGTAATAAATTTACACAAACCCAATTTGGCCAAGATCTATATGATTATTTGGATATTATGGCAATCTAAGTCGATCTCATAGGGGTCATTTGTATGGGGACTACGTCTGAACATGGACCGATTTCACCAATTTCCACAGCGTTCGTTCTATAGCCGATAGAAGCTTATATACTAAATTTAATCCAAATATATTCATGTTGGCTACCTGTAGTTTCATTACAAGGTTTACATGGACAACAGACGGACGGACAGACGAACATCGCTAAATCGACTCAGTAAGCGATTCTGAGTCGGTCGGTAGAATAAAAGATGGGTCTAGGTCAAATATTTTAGGTAATTAAAAACATCACACTGACCAAATAGTGGTATATGGTATAAAAAAAACAAGTAAGAGTGTTGGATTCCACCAGGGTTTAATGTTTACATTAATATTTGGACCTATTGAGCTATTTAATTTAAATGTATAACTAAGATATAACAACAACCATGCTAAATTTAGCATTTTTAGAGGTGTCTCCAAATTTTAAGACATATATTGGCAATATGATGCCTAATTTACGCGACTTAAAAAAAAATAAACCAGTTGAATAGTTTATTTTCTGAATGTGCGGGATTTTAACAAACAGGCGGGCGGACAGACAGATGGCCAGACGGACATCGCGGTATCGGCTCGAGTTGTAATAAGGATGAAGAATCTATATACCTTATGGGTCGCTAATAAATTTTTCGATGCACTACATATGGAATAACAAACTGATACACATATAAGCAGTTGTGTGAGGGGTATAAAAAAAGTCACACATCACCATCCAACAAATCTATAATATTAATAGGCAAGACGATTTCTTGTGACCGATGTATGTTTCACAGTTTTATCCCGATTTTGACAAAAAATTTATCATCTGAAAGGTATTTCTTTTAGCTGTTACCCAGATTTACAGATTTTCATCGTCTGGAATATTTTTTTAGAGTTATGATCGTTCAAAGTTGCTACTAACACATACATAAAATTATACAATGCTATGTGTTTATTAAATTTGTTAATGTGTTTGTGTTGTGTTTGTTTTCTTCATTTAAAATGAGTTGAATTGTGAAGCATACCTTTAGGGTCTTTATTGCATGAAATAATAAAATTTTCTGGAATTTGCACTCGAACTTCGAGTGCTGTAATCTGCTAGTTCTAATTATTATACCCTTTACAACTATGTGGTTTGGGTATAATGACTTTGTGCTGCTCTTTGTAACTACCAAAAATATTTGACCTAGATCCATCTTTTATTATACCGATCGACTCAGAATCACTTTCCGAGTCGATTTAGCGAAGTTCGTCCGTCCGTCTGTGTGTCCATGTAAATATTTTAATCAAACTACTGGCCGCAAATATCAATACATTTTGATGAAATTTTGGTACATCAGCTTTCATCGGCCATAGGATGAGCGCTATTGAAATTGGTGAAGATCGGTCCATGTTCAGATCTAGTCCCCATACAAATGACCCCTATGAAATCGATTAAAATTCCATAAGATCCAACTTATCATATAGATCTCAGTCAAATTTGGTTGGTATGTGTTTATTATATCCATTAATCAGTAGTCCAAAAATAATCCCAATATGACAATTCTTAGTCATAGGCCCCATATAGAGGTGCTTCCCCATCTTCACTTAAATCTATCAAAAAATAAAAATATTGCACAGATTTTTCTCAAATTTGGTTTGTACTTATTTTTCCAAAATCTAAGTGGCTTTACCAAATATGGTCAGGATCGGTCCATATTTCAACCTAGTCCCCATATAAAAATAACATCCGATTTGAACTTTTTCATATCTGCAGCCTAAAAAATTAATAATAATGCCACGCAAATTTGGTTTATGCTTATTTTCTATATCGAATTAGTTGGACCGACTAATAGGGTATCTTATAGTCAGTCTGGACCGACTATGAGTTCTTACTTGTTTTTTCCAATTTAATTATTGCTCTATGGGCTCTTTAAGAGGATAATTTTTATTGCAATAGCCAATGCCATATATATCCCCCTTTAGGTTTCAGAAATCCATGATCTCATAAAACCGACCCCACCATTCTTCAGGAGTGATTATTTTTATGTTTGTTATTCAAATGAAAATTGTGGACCCCATCAAAGAAATGTCTCACCGTTCATACACTTAAATTTATATCTGGCCCACTAGTGGAAGATTAATCTTTGTTTGATAAACTTGTTATCGTTAGCTTGTTGTATTCAACCGGAAGTTCTTACTAAAAATATGTTGAGATCTTTAAAACTTTCATACCAAACGATACCGTTAGTGCTGAAAAATTTATGATTGCTTTCAAACCCATAGAATTCTTCAATAAAAATATTTTTCAGGTAAAGTATCTTTCAGCTCAAACAAAAGTTTTCACATAGAAAAACTATTTGCACTAAAAAAAAATAAAAATAAATCTATAATATTGATAGGCTAGGCGATTTCTTGTGACTGATGTTTTGTTCTACCGTTTTATCTCGATTTTGACCAAACGTATAGTATTTGAAAAGTATTTCTTTTTAGCCGTTTTGCAGATTTACACATTTTTATATTTTTTCCTTTATTTTGAGTAAATTGCATTTAAAGTTACTACTAACACATACATAAAATTTTAAAATGCTATATGGATGTGTGTTTATTAAATTTGTTAATGTGTTTGTAATAAAAATGAGTTTGTTGTTGAGTTGATCTGCGAATTGGCTATAATTGATTAGCGTACTTTTCAGGTCTTTACTTAATGAAAAAAATAAAATTTCCTAGAATTTGCCCTCGAATTTCGAGGGCTGGAATCTGCTAGTATATAATAAATATTCTCGTGCACGCATGTATGCTGCAAAATAATTTTTAATTAATTTATTTTTTTTTTACCTCGTGCCCGCATGTATACTGCAAAATAGTTTTTAATTAATTTTTTTTTTTTTTTTTTTTGCCCTCAAAAATAATATTTCACCTCAAAAATTCTTTTTACCTCAAAATTTGTTCATATATTTCTTAAAACATAAATACATCTGAACAAAATTTTGAGAATCTAAGTTCATTTATTAGTGAAAAAAACATATTTAATACTTTAGTTTAATATTTTTTAGTACTTTTGGTATTTACAGTTATTTATTCAATGTGTTGTTCTTCAAAAAGAATTTTCAACTAAAACAAACCATGTGATTCCGATGAAACAGAAAGCGTCATCTATGTATCACTTATAGCAAACAACTACAGGGGCTAATACTAATATAAAAATTATTTATCTATAATATTAATAGGCTAGGCGATTTCTTGTGACCGATGTTCTGTTCTACCGTTTTATTCCGATTTTTACCAAACGTATATTATTTGAAAGGCATTTCTTTTTAGAAGTTTTGCTGATTTACAGATTTTTAATTTTTTTCCATTATTTTGAGTTAATTGCATTTAAAATTGCTACTAACACATATTAAAAATTATTATTAAATTTGCTAATGGGTTCATTCACAATAACAATAAATCAAAAAAGTGTTGGTTTGTGAATTGGCTAAGTTGAAAATAAAAGTTGCCTAAAAATTGCATTCAAATTCCTAGAGCTGGAGTCTGCTAGTTATTATTTAATATATCAACTAGTGTTATAGTTGGGGTTGTTGAATTAGCTGAAATAGTTTTGTATCATAACCAATACACTCATACTTCACGTTTTTATCTTACTTCTTACTTCTTACGCTGTTATTGTGAATATATTTTGAAATGGATTTTTTCAATATAGACTTTATTTCGAAACTTCCTAGAATATAAGCAATAAAAATTTTTTAGTACGAACAACATTTACAATCCAAGAATGTTTATAACGGAAAAAATATAAAGTTCATAAACCATTAGTTTTCTTTTATAGAGTTCGTAAACCAAAGCAAAGAATATACATAGTTACAGTATCGGTGAGTCAGTGATGAGCGTAAATAGGAGTGAGATCGACAAAATCTGTTCCTTTAAACTTTCTTCAGAAGTTTTATTTGAATTTTTTTTTTTGTCAAGTTTCCTATGAAAAATATGTCAGTTACAATGCTTAATGAAAACACTGTTCATTTGATTAAAATGAGTGATGAAATAGAAGTACGTACTAAATTTAAAAAATATTTTTTTTCAACAAAATTCAACTTAGACCAACAAAAAATTGGCCAAAGAATCAAAGATCTGCCATGAAACTGTTTCCAATATTATTAGCCAATATCAAGGCAACTGAACCAATGACAGAAAACATGGTTTGCGAATAAAGAAAGGTCCAACTAATGTTTGTTTGGCCAAGAAAATAGATGTAATACACATTTGGTAGAAAAGACGCCTGGTGAGCTCAGTACTCGGACAATATAGTGCGCAAAGTTAAAGCCAATGAAGGTTTGGAAATACAGAGTCCAAAAAGTTCCAGACTGGAAAGTTGAAAAAAAGTTAAAGGCGAAAATGTTACTGCTTCATAATGGACCACAAAACGTTCGCAGCTTTCGGGCCAAAATTTTTATGTTCCTAATGATCGAGAAAGTGTAGAGGACAAATTTGGGACCCAAAAGCAGACCCAATTTCCAATTTGGTTGCATTTTTTTTTATCGAGTTAAAAAACCATTTCTATGTTCCTAGCCCTGAAATATATCAGAATTAAAGACACGTATACAGCATTACAGTATCAGTGAGTCAATGATGTGCGTAAATACATAAGGTATTATATTTTTGTTTTTCCTTAAAATTTATTTCTCACCTTAATGGTGAAAAAACATCACTTAAAAAATATTTGCAAAAATAAAAAAAAAATTTCTATAAAGGAATCTCACTATTATTCAAATATAGACATTCAAAGGAGTAAAATAAATGTTATTCCTGACATACGGTTGTGTGCTATATAGGACGCAAGTTCTGTCTTTTAGATCCCGCGAAGTTCATTTTTCGTGGGATATCAGGACAAAATGTTTTTTGAACTATTTTTATAAGCTCTTCTGTAAAGGCTCCTGTTTTTTTTTTTGGTTTACATAGTTTAGCTGTATTGTATCTATATGCAAAAGTTTGTATTTTTAACATTACCATTTAACTATTTATGTACGTTGATCAACGCCACCTATACGTCGAGTTATTACGCATTAATTTTATCGTAGCTTATGCTTTTGTATCTTAATTTGTTTATGCAAATGTTCTTAAGCGCTGGAATTATTGCGTTAGCTTTTCAAACTTGCAAAATCATGCAGTAAAAACCGAGCTTTCTTACCAATGAAAAAGTGACTTCAGTTCATTATTCTGCCAAATTGCCATAAGGACAGTACCTCTGCGAAAACACAGTTCAAAATAAAAATTTTTGCAATTAAAAATAAAAGTATTTGTAATTTTAAAGTTGACTGAATCCATATTTTTGGTTAACAAGTGGCTTTCACTACATCTGTTAACGAACAAAAATTTAACATTTTTTTTGAAGAACTTCTGGTAAGCATAATTATTTGTTTCAATGATATCCGGACGAATTTATTTTAAATTTTCGATTTCATTTTCTTTGTCCATTCGGAATTGTTTGTTTAAATCCCTAACCAACGTTTAACAAAAAAAAAAAAAAAGGAGAATAAAATTTGGATAAATGAGCGATCTCCTAAATGAGGTGTCCCAATCATTTCGATTGAAATAGACGAAGATTTTGGCTAAAACATATAATTTTCAAATTCTGGCCTTAACGAATTCATATACTATATGTACTTTGGAATGGTGTATTCTTTTTATTTATACAAAGGTGTCAATTGCAAATGGTAATTATTCCTACAGAAAGAAAGATAAAAGCTCAGTTTCTTATTAAAAGAAAAAAAAGGAACATTTTACAATTCTCATAAATTTCCCTTATTTCATGTAGAATTGGCACCTAGTTGGTATTAAAACAACAAGCATCAGTATAAGAGAAATTATCGGTGAAGATCTCTTTTATATGGAAGGCGGATGAAAGCGATTTATGCTGTATGAACGATTTTAGTTTGAACAAACAGTCATAACAGATGGTAGTGTTCGGTGTCGTGAAAGTGAAAGAAAAAGAAAAAAGAGCTATTTTGTTTACATACCCTAGTTTTTGCCATAAAAGACCTGGTTGCAAGTGCTGGTAACCTCTGCAACTTTGTGAAATTTTTATTAAAATCCGTAAACCCAAATTATAATTTATCCTCAATTAATTTTCATAAAAATCCTTCTCTACAATAGTGTTAAATGATTAAAAAAAAAAAAACCTAAAACGGAAAAAAGAAAACCAACAATAACTTGCATTACACATTAATTGAAAGAAATAACTAAACACTGGCTAACAGGAAATTAGACATAGAAAAAAATTCAAAGAAAAAAAAAGAATTCAAAAATTACAAAACTATAATAAAAAAATTCAAATCTAAAATTTGTAGAATATAGTGCATTAGAATAAAAAAATTCTGAAATAGTTTAGAAAAAAAAAAAACACAAATTGGCATATGAATTAACCCGGATTGAACTGTGTTAGTAAATAATTATTTGTTTAAATTAAATCGATATTAAATTAATGCCAAATTCTTAATTACATCATGAATAATGAATTGTGAATTTTTATACCTAAATTTTGTCGATTAGTGTAAATTTTTTTCTTTTTGTGTTTTTTTTTCTACAATAATATCTCATATGAAGTAACACCATACACAATTTACAACGGGTTTTTGCCTCTCTGAAAGGAGTTTATTAAGATTTAGTCTCTAATACGGTTTTACTTCATACAATGATGTTATTGCTTTAGTAATTTCTATAGAAATTACATCCATTATTAATTATAGTGTTTAAAATTACATAAATATAAAAAAAAAAAAAAACAAGACAAAATTTTGTTAACTCTTATACAAATTAAAGAGAAAAAAAAATGAGGACAATGAAAGAAATTGAATTATCCCTATGATCAAATACATTAATAATTACATTGTTCCAAAAATATTAGCATATCTTTAACAGTGGAAGAGCCGATTTCATCAAAAGTACTTTTGGCGGAGCGGGTCAATAAACTGATGTAAGTTTTATTATTTACTTCTTTTTTTTTCGTCTCATTTTTCTATTTATTTAAGTAAATAACTATAATAAAGGTGACCAGCCTTTAATAATAATTTATTGTGTTTCTTTGAACTTAAAAAAAAAAAAAAAACATTGTTGATGAATGATAAATAATTTTGTAACTATTTGAAAATAATTTGCCGATTATTTATTAGAATTTATTGAACCCCTTCTGGGAACAAAATTTAATGCTGGTCATGTTTATTTGTATTTTTCATCTCAAATATACTTTTGTTTTTGAACAATCAAATTTATTTTTCTATATATCTAATAATTTAACAACATGTACATTTTACCTCGTATCTAAATGATTTATTATAGTAATTATTATTTTTTTATAAATTTAGAGATAAAATTTAAGTGATTTTTAACTTCAAATAAATCAAGATGGTTTGTCTGTAAATCCTTAATTTTGCTGTGTTGAGTGATCCTATTGGTAAAGCTTTGTGATGTAAGTGTTTGGGATCATAATTTTCAGTATGAGGTTTCTGTTTTTAATGATCATGGATGGGTGGGCAATTGATTGGCCATATTTCACCTCAGGCTAAATCGTATTAATATCGGACTGATGCGGTTTTCGTTGTGATGATAATTTCCTATATTTACTTCCTTTCTTCTATCTATAAGCATGCAATAAAATAAATTTAATTGTAGTCTGTTGGCTTAGGATACAGCTAATAACGAACCTCCCCACCGACGAGCTGGAATGCCGGATACAGTGCATGCGACCTTTTAGCCCAGCCTCCTACGTACATCTGCCAACTCCAATTAATACACGTTATATGCTACACTTCTTGGAAAATTTTATCAGTTTAGTCTTTATACCCTATACCACTATGTGGTTTGGGTATAATGACTTTGTGCTGCTGTTTGTAACAACCAAAAATATTTGATATACACCCATTTTTAATTATACCGATCGAATCAGAATCACTATCTGATTCGATTTAACGATGTCCGTCCGTCCGTCTGTGTGTCCATGTAAAGCTTGTAATCCAACTGCAGGTCGCAAATATGAATATATTTTGATGAAATTTGGTATTTGATCTTTTATCGGCCATGGGATGAACGCTATTGAAATTGGTGAGAAGCGGTCCATGTTCAGACCTAACCCCCATACAAATGACCCCTATGAAATCAACACATATTGCCATAAGATACAAATTAGAGATGTGACGGATAGTGATTTGGCCGGATAACCGGATACCGGATATCCGGCAAGATGCGAGGCCGGATAGCCGAATATCCGCCGGCCGGATAGTAAATTAAAGATTTCATTATTTCTAGTTCGGCAGGCAATAACGCCGCGGTTACACCTTCAACTTTTGGTTGAAAGGCTTTTACACATACTGCTTGTCAGAATTCGTTGAAACTGGCAGCTGTGACGCAGGCTGTACGCAACAGGTTGATCAACTTTGTTGTTTATTCATTTTCAAAAGAAAAATTGCTGGGGCTTCAAAAAGAACTATGTTTACCAGAGCATCAATTGGTGCAAGATATAAACACGAGGTGGAATTCCACTTTCTATATGATGGAACGCTTATTGGAACAAAAACGTGTTATCTCCCTTTATGTGTCTGAAAACGACACACTTACTAATCTAACAACTCGTCAGTGGTGTTTGATGGAGCAGTGTGTACAACTTTTGAAGCCGTTTGAAGAAATAACTAAAATTACAAGTGCTGGCCTCTCCTGCATATCTGAAGTTATACCGCATGTAGCTGCATTAAAAAAATTCTTAGACAAGGACGAAACTATACGACGAACAGCGGATTTACTTAATATGAGAGGCTCCTTAAAAGCGCAATTGACATCTCGTTTTATTTCCTTAAGTGAAGATCCAAAATACCTTATTGCAACTTTTCTGGATCCCAGATTTAAGGCTAACTTTTTGGGAAAAGTTGAAGCTGAAAGAGCTCGACAGACTATTTTATTGGAACACTTAAGAATGACTTGCGACACGTCTTCCATCAGTAGTTGTTCATCGACGTCTTCAACTAGACCTAAACAGTTACGATTAAATGAAACTGATTCAAATGTAGCTCGTGAATCTCACGAAACATTTTGGGATTGTTTTAATGAAGTGGCAGATGAAAACAACATTCAGTCTAGCGATCATGAGAAGAACCAAATTGCTACCGAGATTGAATTCTTCTTGAAGGAAGTTCGAATTGATCGCAGTCAGGATCCTTACGCTTGGTGGTCGTTTAACTCCAAAAAATACCCAATTTTAACGTCTCTTACTAAAACGTTCCTTTCAGCTCCTTGCAGCAGCGTTTATAGCGAAAGACTTTTTTCGGAAGCTGGCTTGGTTTACGAAAACAAGCGAAATCGTCTATTGTCTGCGAACGCTGAAAATTTAGTTTTTATTCACCATAATCTACCTCTTCTTAATTTTGAGTATTAATGTCAATCGTTGTATTAATTGGACGTTTTTTAAGTTTTTAGTTTAAACATAAATTTTTCAGTAAAGTGAATATCTCAAAACGTATTTTAAGTTTTTGAAAGATAATTTGTAATTTTTTGTTACTTTTTTACCTTTAAATAAAAGCTATTTTATTGTTAGTTACTTAATACAAATTTATTTGCTTAAAATAATTGTAAGAAAATATCCGGCCGGCCAGATACCGGATAGTAGCTTATTATCCGATATCCGGCCGAATAGTAAATTTAGGCCGGATATCCGGCAAACCAGATAGTTGCCGGATATCCGTCACATCTCTAATACAAATTATCATGCAAATCTTAGTCAAATTGGGTTTGTATATATATATATATTACATCCGTTAATTAGTAGTCCAAAAATGATCCCTATTGGACGATTCTTAGTCATAGGCCCCATACAGAGCTGCTTCCCGATATTCACTTAAATCTATCAAAAAACAAAAATATTGCACTGATTCTTCTCAAATTTTGTTTGTATATATTTTTGCAAAATACAAGAGACTTTACCAAACATGGTCAGGATCGGTCCATTTTTGGGCCTAGTCCCCATATAGATATAGCATCCGATATGAACTTTTTCATATCTGTACCCTAATAAATTAATAAAAAATCCCATTCAAATTTGGTTTATGCTTATTTTCTATATCCAGTTAGTTGGGCCTGAGAGATAGGGTCTCTAAACGCATGGTATAGGGTATCATATAGTCGGTCTCGACCGACTATAATTTTCTTACTTGTTTTTTATTTAATTATTTTTTTTTTACCTCAAAAATAATACTTCACCTCAAAAAATTCTTTTTACCTCAAAATTTGTTTATATATTTTTTAAAAGATAAATGCATCTGTAAAAAAATTTAAGAATCTAAGATTTTTTATTAGTGAAAACAACATATTTTAATAATTTAGTTTATTATTTTTAGTACTTTTGGTATTTAGAGTTATTCAATTTAAATTTTTTTTTTCCCCTAAAAAATGTGTTGTTCTTCAAAAGAGAATTTTCAACTAAACAAAAACTATGCGAGTCCGATGAATTAGAAAGCGTCATCTATATGTCACTTAAAGCAAACAACTACAGGGGCTCAGCTAATATAAAAAACTATTTATCTATAATATTAATAGGCTAGGCGATTTCTTGTGACCGATGTTTTGTTCTACCGTTTTATCCCGATTTTGACCAAACGTATATTATTTGAAAAGTCTTTCTTTTTAGCCATTTTACAGATTTGCAGATTTTTAAAATTTTTTCCTTATTTTGAGTAAATTGCATTTAATGTTGCTCCTAACACATACATAAAATTATGAAATTTATTAAATTTAATAATTTGTTTTTTGTGTTGATTTGTGAATTGGCTATAATTGAAATACACTTTAACCAGTTCTTGAGATTTCATGATAAATGGCTTCATTTTAATATACATACATACTTCATGGCAAATTTTAGAAATTTAATATTTTTATATTTATTTATTTCTTTCTATCCTTTTCCCAATGTCAGTTATTTGGTTTTGTCTATTGATGTCTTTGGAAATTATTTAAAACGGCATCTAAAGAAAATTTTCATTTGAAGGCAATATAAATTTCCCAATGCTGGAAATTTCACCTTGGAAATTGGGTACCATACTCATAATCTCTTTTCTGGAATAAAAAGCATTAGAGATTTAATACTGCATTTTAAAACTATGCCATGTGATAATAATTCATTTAAACAGATTCAATATATAAATTTAGTGCAATTTTTTTTTTTTTTATTATTATTAGTATTTTCAGACATTCATAAGGTACCAAATGCCATTATAATATCACCGCTTTCTATTAATATCTATAGAATTTCTTTTCTAAATTTTATTTCATTTGTCATTCAAATAAAAACAAAAATTATGTAAATTTGAAACGTTTAACTCATAACATTGCTGTACTTTTCTCCAGCATTTCCACGTTTTCCTAATGTCGATTTATTTCAAATTTTAATTGATCGTAAAAAATACCTTCAATACAACAGGATTAGGGAAAAAAAAACAACCCAGAAAAATAAACTATTTTTTCAATTACCTTTGCAACAAAAGAACACGTAACAAAACTATGGAAAATCTTATTCGTTTTTACTCCATCACCTTCATTCAATGCGCTCCAGCAACCAGTATCCGTTTTATTTTAATTTTTATTCATTCTTGTTTTTTTTTTCAGCTTAATGCAATGTGTTTGTTATAATGGTAGAATAAGTACGAGTAGTAAAAGTGGTATTGAAGGGTACGGTAGGTTAGCAAATAAGTTCTCGTATTTACGACTATGTACGTATTCAATCAGTGCTGCTGCACAGCATGACTGTAATATACAAATGCGTGTACAAATGTATTGGTAGCCAAGAGAGAGAGAGAGTGAGAGTGCAGATAATTTTATTGATAAAGCATCCATTTCTTTTTATAGCTGTAGAAATTTTAAGTACATGTTCAATGTTGTTCGTTTTAGTGTATGTATATATCTATATATGTGTGTGTGTGTGTGTGTGTTTTTTTTTTTTAACACAGTAGCACTTTTTAAATTTCCTGAAAACGGAAATCTATTTAAATTGGATTTTTTTTTTTTCAACTATAATTTTTTTCTTTTCAAAAACTTCTTATAGCAACAACAAAAAGGAAAGGCAAAAAGAAAAAATATCACAGCATAGAATATGCAAGTGAGTTTACTTTATAAACTCGCACATACACACACACACACGTAGACATATAAAAACGGCCAGAGTGTGTAACAGGAAAACAAAAGTGCAATTGTTATACTAACATACATTCACTATCCGTACAGAATTGTAGATTCAATGCAACAAATGAAGCAGTAAGCTGCTGCACCAGGTAATACAATCTATTTTTGTTCCGCTGCTAACATCCAATGTTGCTCGATTTGAATTGCCATGGCCTAAAGTCATTTTTAAAAGATCGTTTAACAATGCTACAACAGCAACATTAGTAGTTGCAACTGTAACAATTGCTTAACTTAACAAAGCAATGGTAGGAGTTGTTGCAAGAAAAAAAAATTTAATATAATTTACCCGAACATCAAATTCATTCTTTCGTAAAACGCACATATAATGTGACCAACTGAGAAGACCGATATCTCAAAAAAAAAATCATATGAGTCCGATCATAGGGGAGATGTGTAAACATCTAGTATTTAAAGGTTTTTTATGGCACTTTTTTACAATCAAACAGAAAGCGCCATTTATGTATTGCTTATAGCAAACAACTGTAGGCGCTCTGCTAATATAAAAATATCTATTATTATTTATTATTTCAACCGGTTAATTTTTAACTTTTCATTTTTTATTTTTCATTTTTTATTATTTTTTTTTTTTTTTTGTTAGTTTTTTCATTTTTCATTTTCATTTTTTATTTTTCATTTTTCATTTTTATACCCTATACCACTATGTGGTTTGGGTATAATGACTTTGTGCTGCTGTTTGTAACAACCAAAAATATTTGACCTAGACCCATCTTTAATTATACCGATCGAATCAGAATCACTTTCTGAGTTGATTTAACGATGTCCGTCCGTCCGTCCGTCTGTGTGTCCATGTAAAGCTTGTAATCAAACTGCAGGTCGCAAATATGAATATATTTTGATGAAATTTGGTATATAAGCTTTTATGGAATGAACCCTATTGAAATTGGTGAGAATCGGTCCATGTTCAGACCTAGCCCCCATACAAATTACCCATATGAAATCGACATAAATTCCCATAAGATCCAAATTATCATATAGATCTTACTCAAATTGGGTTTGTATGCGTTCATTACATCCACTAATGAGTATTCCAAAAATGATCCCTTTGACCCCATATAGAGCTGCTTCCCGATCTTCACTTAAATCTATTAAAAAACAAAAATATTGCACTGATTCTTCTCAAATTTTATTTGTACATATTTTTGCAAAATACAAGAGACTTTACCAAACATGATCAGGATCGGTCCATTTTTGGACCTAGTCCCTTTATAGACATAGCATCCGATATGAACTTTTTCATATCTGCAGCCAAAAAAATTAATAAAAATCCCACTCAAATTTGGTTTTTGCTTATTTTCTATGTCCAGTTAGTTGGGCCTAAGAGATAGGGTTTCTAAACGCATGGTATAGGGTATCGTATAGTCGGTCTAGACCGACTATAATTTTCTTACTTGTTAATTTTAATTTTTCATTTTTCGTTTTTCATTTTGTGTTTTTCATTTTTGATTTTTGAATTTTCATTTTTTATTTTTCTTTTTTCTTTTTTCGTTATTCATTTTTCACTTTTTTTTAATTTTTTTATTTTTCATTTTTCACTTTTATTTTTCTTTTTTCATTTTTTATTTTTCATTTTTCATTTTTCATTTTTCACTTTTCATTTTAAATTTTTCATTTTTAATTCTTAATTTTTAATTTTTTATTTTTCATTTTTTATTTTTAATTTTTCATTTTTATTTTTCATTTTTTATTTTTCATTAGTTAAATCCATTAACATGACTGTTTTTAGTAACATGAAAACACTAAAAAATTCTTTTGATCCTGGTCCTGATGGAATGCGAAATAATATTCTTAAGCACTGTGCTGACTCCCTGTCCTACCCACTAACAATACTTTTTAATCAGTCCTTGCGTACAGGATATTTACTATCTCTATGGAAGGAATCTTATATCAGCACTTTATATAAATCAGGCAATAAGGCCAATGTGTCTAACTATGAGGCATCGCAAAATTGAGTGCAATCCCCAAACTTTTAAAAAAAATTATAACAGACTTGTTATCTCATCAAGCTTCATCCATACTTTCTCCTTATCAACACGGCTTTCGTAAATCTCGTTCTACAATCACCAATGTTCTGGAACTTAATACAATTATAAATGATGGACTTATAGATCGTATGTAAACCCATGTAATTTACACCTATGATAAGGGGAATCACGATTTATTATTATACAAGCTGAATTCTATGGGTTTCAGTAATTCTTTAGTTTTCTGGTTAAAATGTTATTTAATGAACAGATTTCAGTGGGTTCAATTTAGAAACGCTGTCTCTAAAAAATATCGAAGTGTTTTCTGGTGTTCCACAAGGAAGTCATCTTGGTCCAGTAATTTTTACTTTATTTATCAATGATCTCCTTTCTGTTATTCAACACTCTAAAATTCTCTTATACTCTGATGATTTCAAACTATTTTCCTCTCCTCAAAATTAATTTCAACATTTTTTGATACAAACCGATTTAATAATTTTTGTGGATGGTGCAATGTAAACCTTGTTTAGCTCAATATAAAAAAATGCAAGCACATGTCCTTTTACAGATGTTATAATCTGCTTAATACTTATTTTGTGAATGAAAGTGAATTGGAATCCGTTGATACATTCTCAGATTTTGGCATTTTATTAGATCATAGAATAAACTTTTGTCCGCGTATATCTCCAGCAATAAACAAATCTTATGGCGTTCTTGGATTTATGAAGCGATGGAGTAAAGAATTTTCTGATGAATACGTAACCCTGGTTGTTCCTATCCTGGAATATGGTTCTATAATATGGGATCCATGTTACATTATTCATATAAATTTCGTCGAATCTGTCCAGAAACAATTTCCTTTATTCTGTATAGGTGGACTTGGCTGGAACTCCCGTGCCTTACCCTCTTATGAATCCGGACTTGCTCTAATCAAGTTGCCGACACTGAAAAGTCGTAGAAAAATGCTTAGTATTTTCTTTCTACTCAGTTTATTCCATAGCGACATTGACTCCAGTTACTTGTTAAGTAGAATTCAAATTAATATACCATCGAGACCTACAAGAAACTTTAAGCTCTTAAATATTAATTATTTTTGATTTAACTATTCTAATAATAATCCATTTCGCCGGTTATGAGAGCAATATAATGGAATTTACCACATCATAGATTTGTCCAGAAATAAAGAATCTTTGAAACGCAAAATTATTCTATACCTAAATAATTAAATCGTCTATTATATTTATATTTATTTTAGCTAGTAAGGCCTAAAGTTCTTTATGTAATTAAAAATGCATTTAATCCATATTTTCGTCATTATTTTATTTGTTCTATGTATTTTATACACTAAATATGTTACTCTGTAAGAACATTTGTAATTCCATAGACTTTAAATAAATAAAATAAAATAAAAACAAACTGTAATAATTGTTACTAGCAGATTCCAGCCCTCGATAAACGAGTGCAAATTCTGCGAAATTTTATTATTATAAATTATTGACCCTAAAGATATGCTAATCAATTTTAGACAATTCACAATTCAACAGTTTTTAATGTGTAAACATCTATGCGCTCAGGGGGCTAAAAATCTATTACACAATACAATCACAGAAACAGCGTAAGGGAAAATCGATGTGAGGTATATGTAAGTGTGTTGGTGCAAAGATAATGATTTAAATTTATTTAGCTGATTCAATAACCAACAGAAAGCGCCATGAATGTATAGTAAACAACTGCAACCATCAAATATAACAACCATAGCAGTTGCTTGTTATACATAGATGGCGCTTAATATTTGATTTTAATTGACATGTAAATAGATGTTTACACATCTCCCCTGTGATCGGGCTCACATTGTTTATTTCAACTCAACACAATTCTTATTGTGAATGAAGAGAAAAAACTCATTTTTTTATGAAACACATTAAAAAATTTAATAAACACACGCATAGCATTGTATAATTATTTTATATATGTGTTAGTAGCAACTTCAAATGAACATAACTCCAAAAATATGCAAAAATTTTAAAATGTGTAATTCTAGTGATCAGCTACAAACAAATATCTTTCAAATAATATACGTTTGGTCAAAATCGGGAGACAACTAATTAAGAAATTGTCGGTCACAAGAAATCGCCTAACCTATAAATAATATAGATGTTTAAATTGATTAGATTGCTTCCCTATGGCATTTTTTTACTTAGAGTGGCCATGAGATTTGAACCTGCGTCTATATCACATACACTTGAACTTGCACTTTTTTGGTCATGTTCTTTAGTTCTCTCCATTATTTTTAAGGACAAAATTATATAAATATAATAAATAATTAAAAAGTTCATGAATATTTAGTTGGCATTCCTATTTGATTAGTAACTGCCTTTAGTTTATTTGGGATGGAGTGGTTTAACTTTTTTTTTTTGGTACATTTTCGCCACTGTTAAGCCATTAGTCTACTAAAGCTGCTGCTGTAAGTTCAGCTTTATTCTCTCCAATTCTTCCCATAAACGTTTTGGTCTGGGGATTGCTGAGTGAGTGGCAAGATATGTCCCGTATTATATGTAATACTAATATTCATGTTATGAGCTGTGTGTTTCAGGTTATTGTCATGCTGGAATGTGAATTACAGAGGAAAGTTTAATTTTTCTGAGCTTTTGCTAAGACTCTCTTTCAAAATGTTTAGATAAACTGTCTTATCTATAAATACAAGTGCCCCTATGCCTGGTATAGACATGCAGCTCAATACCAAAACTCCATCCTCACTACACTTTACCGTTGGTGAAAGATTTTTTGCGACAAATGCAGTATTCAACTTTCGCCATACTCTAGTATGTCCATCAGGGTGAAAATGATTAAATTTGCTGTCGTTTAATAAGAGAACCGGCTTCTAGAAACTACGTGGCTCATTTTCAAACTATTTTGGCTTTAGCACGTGTTTCTTCGGAACGATAGCAAATACTAATGGTTTTCCGTCTAACCACATTCATGCAGAATGTACGCCCTTACCAAAATCTTCCTTTATTTCTGCTACAAGCTGAGTAGGTGTTATTTTTGGGTGAACTTTTAGTTTGCGTGCTAATAGGGTACGTTCACTTTTTGTTAGTTTACCCGAACAATCACGACGCCTTGCACTTTCAAGGTAAGTTTTGCTTTTGAAACGATTTACAAGTGTCCTAATGATAAAACGGCTACGATCCATTAATTCCCCGATCGCAGCAAGAGATTTACCTAAATTAGGCAAATGTAGCATTATTTTGCGTTGAGATTCTGTAGTTTAACATTGTTTTGTTGTTATTTGCGAAGTTCTTTCAAGCTTTTACTTACTGAAATCTATATATTAGTACATGAAGGAATATTTTGCATCCCTTTTTAAGCATAATGCGGTAACGGAGGAGTGTGAGAATTGGCATAGTTATAGTTC
Organism: Cordilura impudica; assembly: GCA_963682025.1. Taxonomy (NCBI): domain Eukaryota; kingdom Metazoa; phylum Arthropoda; class Insecta; order Diptera; family Scathophagidae; genus Cordilura; species Cordilura impudica. Next base: position 360,911,981 of record OY821517.1, read on the forward strand.
ATATGGAAAAGAAGTGTAAAATTTTAAAATTTATGAATAATATGTTTTAAAAATATATTAAATAAGATAAAATAATATATTAATAATAAATAATTTTATAATAGCCTAAAGGTATGCTAATCAATTTTAGCCAATTCACAGCTCATCGAATTTCATTATAATTATAAATCATACACCTTGTGGTGAATTGTGAATTGCCTAAAATTCTTTAGGCTCTTACAAAATTATTTATTATCATATATTTTTGGTATATTTGGTTAAAAATAAAACATTGAAAGAAAAAAACTGAAAGAAAAAAACTGAAAGAAAAAATAAAATCTAGAATTTGCACTCGAATTTCGAGTTTTGTGTTATACTAGTTAATAATAAATAATTACACGGTTAAATGTAAATGTGTTGCCAGATTGGCGAAATTTTAATAATGTAAAAGATGCTGAACAAATTGTGACTATAATTTATTAGGTAGCAATCCACATTTTCAGTCATAACTTTTAAAGTCCTGGATCGACTTATCTTATTCTTACAGCCGTTTAAATGGGCGTGATCAAATTTTTAGAACATATTTATTCGAAACAAATAAAATTTCAGTCATATAAATTTAAAATATTTCCACCGTTTTCTGGTTCATACTTCGACAGACTTTTAAAGCTTCTTGAGAATTTCATTGGTAGAAAAACGTGAAAGATATAATTAAAAAAAATATTGTTTTTAGTAAATAAATTGTTATACTTGTATTTTTGGTATTAATTTAGTTTATTTAATAATGGATTAGATTTCAAAATGCATATCATCGACTTTTGCTAGGAAATTATTTCCTTTGATTTTGCAATAGTTGGTAATAGTTTTCATAACAGTGATTTCTTTTTCTTTTGTTGTTTTGCAAAATGTGTAACTGTTTTTCTTTATTAAATTTTTCACCTTTTTCACATGCTTATTTCCAATTCAATAGATAATCATCATGAGGCATAATAGAATTTTTTTTTTCACTTTTTAACAAAACAACAACATCAGGAACAGTAACTCGCATTCATACTGTGCACTTAAAAAAGTTTTTAAAGAAAGTTTATAAATTTCATTCGGCTGCTTCATACAGGTGGCTCTTTTCTTTGACGTTTACTTGGCAGAGAAAAAAAACAAACTTTAAGTATGTAGATTTTCACTTTTTACTTAAAAGACTGGAAGGAAAAAAAAGTTGTAAAATTATAGAATCCACAAAACAATTGCGTGATATGAAAAGATGTTGTGTGCGGAAATCTATGGGAAAGAATAAGTAAGCCTTGAAATAAAAGTGTAAATAACATGTTTACAAGCATTTTATATATTTCACAAAACTTAGCAAAACCAGAATATATATTAGGACGTGGCGATTTTGATAAATTGTTGAATTTCTTTAGGTAAAAATAAAACTAAACAAATATTGCTTAGAATTCGATCATGAAAAAAGGAATTTGCGAAAGGAAAAAATTATTTCTTGATAATGTTATCGGTCTATATGTGGTATTGACGGTGATCGCAATACTTTTGAAATGATAAATAATCTACATATAAGTTTGTCATACCGTCTGTATTAATTAGAAAAAAATCTGGATCCCATAATATATACACATTCTTGATCCTTATAACAAGCAGAGTTTATATAGCGTCTGTCCATCTGTCCATCTGTGGAAATCACGATTACGTCCTCAATAGGTCAGCTCGGTTGCTCATTTTTAAAGAAAATGATTTACTAACATCTTAAGCAGGTTACGTTTTAAAATTATCAAAATCGGTTTCACAGGTTCCGTTCTTTGAATATAAATGTAAAAAAACTGTTTAAAAATATGATTTTTCTGCTTTTCCTGCTATTGTCGTTATTCTAATATTGTAATTTGTTTGTGGTAGTTACAATTGCCACAGTTTTTGTAACATTATTCCAAAATAAAAGCAAACAAGTAAGTGTGTTAAATTCGGTATCTTAAGCTCAATATTACAACCAATATTGGGTACGGCTAACACTTTAAAATTGTTGTCGGTACTGAAATTTAAATTTCGAATACCAATTAAATATAAAGTTCTTGGCCTGTTCCTATTATAATTCCTTGTTATAAAAAACAATGACTGTATCTTGTTTAGAAAGAATTCATTACTTTTTGAAAAATGGCATCATTTTTCTTTTACTAGAGTAGAAAATCCCTAATGAAATTCATTATATAACGCAGCCACCATTATAACACCCCAAAGTTGATTCCTATAAGAAAGTTTTGTAGTAATTCATGATTTATTTATTTATTTATTTATTTATTTATTAATCTATGGAATAAATCCTTACAGACTATTTACAAAAACATTTAACAATGAATGAAAAGTTAAAAAAATTAATTTAAAGTGTTCAGATAAATTATTATTTTACTTTATATGACATTTGTATTTAAAGAAAAATCAATAAATCTATAAAGCTTATTAAATTCAATACACATTTGCGATAAATCAAAAAAAAAAATCAACTGATTCTTGGCTAAAAATTTCTAGACATTAATATGAAAAAAAGGAAATTTTAAAATATTTTTATCTGAATTAGCTAGTAATTTTTAATTTCTAACTTTAAATTTTAAATTTTAAATTTTAAATTTAAATTTTAAAATTTTAAATTTAAAATTTAAAATTTAAAATTTAAAATTTAAAATTTAAAATTTAAAATTTAAAATTTAAAATTTAAAATTTTAAATTTTATATTTTACTAGCTGGACCCGGCAAACGTTGTTTTGCCCTCAATGAATTTTTATTTTAGTTAGAATCTGTATATACCTATATAAAATGTGTGACGAAGATCTCCAGATAATAAAATGAGAGCTTCACCAAAAAATCTTTCATTGCCTTTCAAATCTTTTATCAAATCAAATCACAATGTTTGTGAGCCATGGTACATTCATCCCAAATAAAAATACTGCATTTTTGCAGAACTTTTGCCATACCGGAATGTTTTTTGATATTACAGACGGCATTCTCATTTTTTTGTACGTTTAACGGTGATTTGAGTGCTGAATGAGCTGTGCGGCCACCATGCAATAATGTAGCGGCTTTTTCCTTCTTTTTCGTTAGAATATTTATATATAAAAACGTTTGTGAGTTTATTTATTAAAATTTATATAAATTTGACAACTCATTATTTTTCGAACGACAGCGCCATCTACCGGGTCCAATAAAAAAATGTTTCTAACATACATATATGTACATTCTTAGTTTCATTAAAATCACACCATAAATAAGAATATTCGAAATAACTTTACCCAGCGCCACCTATCGGGTCCATTTATACATACAAAAATTTCTTATGACGAAACATACGTTCATTCTGAATTGCAGTCAAATCGCGCTGAAAGTAAAAATTTTTGTTTTTAACTTGACCCCAACGCCAGCTAGAGGGTTAAAACTAAAAAAAAACACAGAAGAGCTCGAACCGAACCTATGCTGGAAATCCTACCTCGACAGCTCTTATGGTTCCGGAGATCATTCGTTACAATCAAATGCATCAACGTTTTTATATATACGCCACGCCCCTTTGCCCACTAACAACTTTATATAGCTAAGGTCTTATTATTTCGCAAAAATATCCTTTTGTGAAAATTTCATGACAATCCTTCCAGTAGTTTAGAAGATATTACGATTTTTTATTTTTCTAAAAAGGGGCGTGGCCCCGCCCACTTTTCTTCTTGTATGTATTTCTATTCATGCTAATACCATATGTACCAAATATGACTGCTGTAGGTAAAAAAATTCCCGTGATATGACTTTTTCAAATTTTGGGTTATATGGGCGTGGCACCGCCCCTTTGTCCAATCAAAAATTTATATAGCATATTATTCCTTCCAGAGTCACAGTAACACGCTCTGAAAATTTCAGGAAGATCGGTTCTTTGGTTTGGCCTCCTATAAAGCACAAACAAACACACATTCATTTTTATATATATAGATAGATTGAAAGCAGATTAATTATGATTTAATGTAAAATGGGGCGAAAAAGGGGGACTTGGTAATAAAAAAATGTATGGCTACCTTACCTGTAGATAAAAAGTGTATAAAACTTTAGATAAATACATATTACAAAAAAATTATTTTGTATAGCAAACATTGTTAGTGGTATAAGTAAAAAAAAAGGGGGCGGTGAAATGGGCGTGGTTCATAGTTATATGGCGACGTTAACAGTATTAAGAGCAATATACTACCAAATAAAAAAATCCGTTGGAAGGAACAAATTTGTACAGAGAAAAAAAAGTTTAAAACTTTCAAACAAAATTTGGCGTGAAAAGGGGCGTGAAAGGGGGCGTGGCGTAAGAAATGTTACTTCTACCTCGCCTGGAGTATAATGTGTATACAATTTGAAGTAAATCTGTTAAAAACTATATGGGAGCAATTACATAATTTTAAAAAAGTGGGCGTAAAAGTGGGCGTGGTCAAAAAAAAAGTACCCTATTAATCATGCCAGAGTCCCAGTTAAATGCTGTGAAAATTTCAGGAAGATCGGTCCAGAGGTTTGGTCTCCTATAAGGTACACACAAACAAACAAATAAACAAACACACATTCAATTTTATATATATAGATACTTTATATTTTAAATTTTAAATTTTAAATTTTAAATTTAAAATTTAAAATTTAAAATTTAAAATTTTAAATTTTAAATTTTTTTTTTTTTAAATTTTAAATTTTAAATTTTAAATTTTAAATTTTAAATTTTAAATTTTAAATTTTAAATTTTAAATTTTAAATTTTAAATTTTTAATTTTTCATTTTTTATCTTGCATTTTCCATTTTCCATTTCTCATTTTTCATTTTTCATTTTTCATTTTCCATGTTTCATTTTCCATTCTCCATTTTTCATTTTCTATTTTCCATTTTCATTTTCCATTTTTCATTTTCTATTTTCCATTTTTCATTTTCCATTTTCCATTTTCCGTTTTTCATTTCCTATTTTCCATTTCTCATTTTCCGATTTTCATTTTCCATTTTTCTTTTTCGATTTCCCAATTTCCATTCTCCATTTATTAGAGGTATTTACATATTTTTGTCCGTATCTAAGCACAGTGAAGACGGATTTATCCCATTTTCAATATAAATCTGCTGGGAATTAGGGCAAATGATATTATTGTAAGTTTACCCAGCAAAATGGTTTATTGCGTGAATGAGCGTGATTTTAACAGACAGACGGACAGACGGACATCGCTATATCGACTCGAGCTGTGATAAGGATCAAGAATATACATACTTTATGGGGTCGGAAATTAGTTTTTCGAAGCGTTACAAACGGAATTACAAACCTACATATACTCTCTGTGGAGGGTATAAAATTCGTGAATATGACAGAAAAATAATAATTTGAGAGTAAATTTTTTTAAAAATTACCGAGTTATTTATAAAATTTTAAAAAGCGCTGGTTACAGATTTAGTAAAAGTAAAGATTAATCAGACATTTGTAAATCTTTAGCAATGTTTTAGCAGTTTTTCTCTTGAGCACTCTAAATTTTAACTTTTAATTTGAACACATTTCCAATTTTCCTAATCTAGAATTTTTTATATACAATTGCTCATATTTTGCTAAATTGTTTTGTTGAAAAACTCTCAGATTAGAAAGTTTAATGTCGGTTTTCTCAATGTATCATCAAACTGCCTGTTACTTAACCAGGACATAAATTTATTGGACCGATAAACTGCTGGTTAACAATTTTGGTTTTCTCAATGTACTGACAAAAACATTATTTTTAGTTGGCAATGCCTCTCAAAGTACGTATGAAAGTTGGGGGAATAATTTATCTCTACGATAAATAAATAATTGGCAGATGAGTGCCGGTTAGCTTTGCGACAAAATAGAAACAAACCCGACATTGAGAAACCCAATTTCTTTAATCGGCAGTTTCTCGTTGGGATAAAAGATAATCGAATATTGAGAAAACTGGCATAAGTATTTTAAATATTTCTTTTTTTTTATAAAATAAAATAAAAGGTTGTTCCATATTATTTGTCAGATTGTATCCAACATTTGACTGATATAAGGCAAAATTAGAACTGGCAAGATTTTTAGTCAAGACTCACTTGAAAATTTGCAAAATATGATCCCTTGCTTTGAATTTAGGAATGCTAACGCCATCTGTGTTAAAAAATAGTTAATAGTTGTTCTACTCTAATAATGGAATAACAATGCAATTTTTCAGATGGTAGTAAGCTCTTTTTTCTATAGGAAAACCATCATTATTTTTATAAAAAAAAAAATATGTAAGAAATCTATAATATAAATAGGCTAGGCGATTCCTTGTGACTGATATTTTGCTCTACCGTCTTATCCCGATTTTAGTCAAATAAACATTATTTGAAAGGTATTTATTTTTCGCCGTTTTGCAGACGTACAGATTTTTAAATTTTTTCCCTTATTTTGAGAAAATTGCATTTAAAGTTGATACTAACACATACATAAAATTATACAATGCCATGTGTGTGTTTATTAAATTTGTTAATGTGTTTGTAATAAAAATGAGTTTGTTTTTTGTGTTGATTTGTGAATTGGCTATAATTGATTAGCATACCTTTAGGGTCCTTATTTAATGTAAGAATTAAATTTCCTAGAATTTGCACTCGAATTTCGAGGGCTGGAATCTTCTAGTTATAATAAATGCTCTCCGAAAATGAAAAAATTTAAATGGTATTCGAATTTAAAGATTAATTATCTGTACTAATTGAAACCGTACTGGTTATAATACTGAGTTTAAGACACAGATGTAGAATATCAAAGATTCGGCATAGAATTTAACATTCTTACACCTGCTTATATACTTCTTAGCTACCTTCACTTGAACTTGATTTTATAATTTGAACAATTTGTTTAAACAAAATATTTATGCTCAAATGACATATTATAAAATCTGGAGTTATAGAGAAGAGGCACATTTTTCCCATAATCATTTAAAGCATATGCGAAGAGGACTATCAAGCAAATCTGTGCACCCTACTCGTACATTTTTATCACAAACACGACACATTAATACAAAAAAGAAAAACATTTTGTTACGAGTACAATAAGCAAAAAGTATGCCAAGATCAAAAACATTATGCGAAGATGTGAATATTTTTTTTTATTTCATCACAAAATATATACACGTATGCATTTATTTAAATAAAACAAGTAAGATATATATAGTCGGTCTAGCCCGACTATACGATGCCCTATACTATAGTTTAGAGACTCTATCTCTTAGGTCCAACTAATTGGATATAGGAAATAAGCGTAAACCAAATTTGAGTGGCATTGTTATTAAATTTTTTGACTGCAGATATGTAAAAGTTCATATCGGGTGCTATATTTATATGGAGACTAGGTCGAAAAATGGATCGATCCTGAACATATTTGGTAAAGTCACTTATATTTTGGAAAAATATATACATACCAAATTTGAAAAAAATCTGTGCAATTGTTTTTTGATAAATTTAAGGACTAAGAATTGTTCTATAGGGATTATTTTCGGATTACTGATCAATGAATATAATAAACAGATACAAACCCAATTTGACTGAGATCTATATGATAATTTGGATCTTAAGGCAATTTATGTCGATTTCATAGAGGTCATTTGTATGGGGACTAGGTCTGAACATGGACCGAATTTCACCAATTTCAACAGAATTCATCCTATGGCCGATAAAAGCTCATATACCAAATTTCTTAAAAATATATTCATATTTGCGACCTGTAGTTTGATTACAAGGTTTACATGGACACACAGACGGACAGACGGACGGACGGGCGGACATCGCTAAATTGACTCAGAAAGGGATTCTGAGTTGATCTGTATAATAAGAGATGGGGCTGTATCAAATATTTTTGGTAGTTACAAACAGCAGAACAAAGTCATTATACCCAAACCACATAGTGGTATAGGGTATAAAAAACAAACACACATATACAAAGCTATACACCTACATAAACAAAACCATTCATATATATGTATGTATATGTTTACCGCAACACAAACAAACTCACACAATAAACAGAACAGCAACCTGAATCCAGAAATATATTTTTTACCAACATTTAGTTTGTTCATACATAATGTATACACACTTGCACAAATGCTATTGCATATTTCTACACACACACACATATTTATATGTATATATATAAACAAATAAGCGTTAAGCCATATGCATTAATATGCATTAGTAGGTGTTACGATATAAACATGCACACTTACACAGCCATATAAATCCTTAAATTATGAGGACAGTTATTTGAGGGAGATTGTCTTTTCAGTTCATTCCATTTAGAAGAGCATCAGCACATTTTAAATTAATTTATATACGAAGGACTTCGTTCAAAACGAACGCTGAAACAATATATTTTAAATCTACATTCTTTCCAATTTTATATTTTTAGAATCTGATGAATTTCATTTAAATAGCTAACTCAGAATCCCTAAATTAAGCTAGATTGCCTGAATATTTTTATACAATTTTTTCCAGAGTAAACATTTTTGCACAATACTAATGTCTGTGAATTTATTCGTCCTCTTCTTAAAGCTCGAGTTGTTTATAAACTTCTACAATCAATATTTGCAAAATATGTGCTGCCTTAATTTGTTGATAGCTGTAATCATAAGAATTTACATTTACGTTACTTATGTCCGAATCTTTTAAGACGACAATCCTGACAACAACAACAACAACAATTACAATTGCAGCATTATGCAACATACAGTCATAGTTTTGCATTTGTACATTATAAAATACTGTGGTTTTAAGCTAAACAAACATTCAAAGTTTTGTTAATCCAAACTTGTATTGTTTACAAAAACTTTGTGTGGCATTTTTGTTATTTTATAAAAGGTGAATTCATTCATTTCAATTTTAAATACACGCCTTAATAAAGAGTTACGGTTTATAAATTGTCAGGTGTCAATTGTGTTGTAAACAGTTTTTATAACCTCCACTCCAGTGGGCAGAGGATAGATATAAGTTTGACATTCCGTTTGTAATAATTAGAAAAAAAAATCTGGACCCCATCAAATATATATGTTTGTGATCCTTATAACAAGCGGAGTTGATATAGCGATGTCCGTCTGCCGTATATGGAAATCACGATGACGACTTCAATCGGACAACAAGGATGCCCGTTGGCATAAGAAATGATTCACTAACTTCCTGAAAAGTTTGCTATTTGAAGTCGTCCAAATCGGTTCATCTCGTCCCGAGAATTGAACGAAGGAGTAAAAAAGGTCTTGAAAAAATATGATTTGCATATTGTCACGAGATAACGTTCTCAATAGGACAGCTAGGGCGCTTGTTTTTAATGATAATGATTCACCAACATCATGAGAAGGTTTTTGTTTTTTAAATCGTGACAATAAGCTTCATAAGGGCCGAGAAATCAGTGAAAAGTAAAAAAAAATTATGATGATTTTCTATATTGTTATTCTAAATTTTGTATTTTGTCATAGCTGTATTTGTTGTTTTTATGGTCGTTGTGGTAATGATATAAAAGAAACTATATAAAATCAATATCAATATTCTGCGATTTTTATAATATCACAAAATCTTAAAAATTGATACATACTACTGTTGCAAATATCAAAATACTATAAATAACATTTATATATTCCGTATATGGTCAGGGGCGTAGGCTGGAACGTCACCAATTTGAGCAATTTTGGACGTACATTTGCTGAACAAAGTATAAAACTAGCGATATCTTTTGTTCCCTCAAAATATATTCTCAGGCTCTAACTTTGATGCAAACAAAATGTGCTTCTATTTCTTCCGACTTAAAAACTTGAACCATTTGAAGTTAACTGGAACATCACACTAAAAGGGATGTGGTCTCAGAAGTTATATAACATCCTGCAAAAGTTCGTAATCTTTTCAAAATCCTGTACATGTTTCCCTTTAACATATCATAGGTGGAAAATCAAAGAAGACTCTAAGCACATAAAATATATAAAAATTAAATTTCTAGTTGTTTTGGACGCAAAAATTCGAGACTGGAACGTCACAAAAAAAAAAAGACCAGAACAACACATAAAGTTCTCTGGCTTAGCAGCCATGCAAAAGCGACCAATGTAAATAAATAAAACACTCAAATTTACTTAAAAAAGAAAATAAATGGTTTATTTTTTATTGGCTCAAAAAACCTTTCATGTAGAACATCACTTTATGTTTGATTATACGTAAATTCTTTCAAAAACAGTTAATTGAACTTTTTTCTCATAAAATTTTAAATAAAAAATTAAATGAAAATTGAAATAGAAATAGAAATAGAAACAGAAATAAAAATAAAAATAAAAATAAAAAGAAAACAAAAGAGTAGGTCAATAATTATTTGTTTCCTTCAAGAGAAGTGTCACACATAATTATGTTATCATCAATGATTTGAATTTGGTGTGCATTCGAGATCTCACGCACAGTTTTAGCACGAGTATAAATATCAGCGATTTCTAAATCATTGTTTATTGTCTCGAAGTCGTTATCAGCCACTTCCTCGACTATGGTTTGGATAATATGCGATTAAATGCTTGAACAAACTGAGAATAACTGGAATAACAGCGACGATAAACTTGTCCTTAAATTGTGAAGACGGACCATCACCATCAAACCTTTAAAATAGTCACAGATTTTGGCAAGTCAATTAATAGCTTAACAGCTTAACTAAATAGGGCACAATTGTTAGTTTTGTATGGCTTAATTATCCGAAATCATTACTTTTAACTAAATAGGGCACAATTGTTAGTTTTGCATGGCTTAAATTATCCGAAATCATTACTTTTGACCGGAAATATTCATTATGGTAAAGAGTGCTCGTAAATAGGGTATGCTGCCGCTGATTCCAATGTGCACGTTGCACTTCATCCTGCATTTCGCATAAAAAGTTTTCGGCAAATTCGATTTGAAGCACTGCTCAGATTGGAAGGCGATACTTGCTGCTCTTGGCCGATCAAAAGTTATGAACGTGTTTGACTGTGAACGTTTGACATAGCTGTGATGCAAGAAGTGTAGTGCAATTGCTGTTAAGTGAGCAATCAGTTTTACTAACTTACCATTTTCTACGTGCTTTTCAATTCAGTTCGTGTTGGAATTTTTTCCATATCATCCATTTCGCATCACGATTTAAATGAAAAGGATCAACTCCAAGCACATTTTTTAGCGCAGGAACAGTAATTCCAAAACAATTAGAGCATTTACCGAACCCACAATTAACCTCGGGTTCTATACACAAAAATTTGTTTACGAAACCTTGATCGTAATCAGGCACAGTTGGAACATATTTATGCAAAGCTGACACAACTTCTTTAAAACTGGCATGGTAAATGCACAAACATAAATGCTTTGGTAGATCGCCAATAATTTTAATATTTGGTGGTCGGTTTTCTTCAAAAAATTGCAAGCCACATGAGTCTGTGCAAAAAAAAGTAAAAAAATGTTTAACACAATTAATATGTGCTTGCAGTTACAGTTGTACTAACCTTTTCCAATGTTGTTCCTATCCTGAACGAATAATCCATAAGCTTCATTTAAAGTCAATGTCATGTGTCTAGTGGGCAAAAGAATTTGCTCACCTGAGTCAGACAAATATTTCTTAACATCCTTGAGTTTTGGCGAGGTGACGGACACATCGTCCCGTTCAAAAAAATTGTCGAATGTCGCTAATCAATTCAGAATTCTTATATGATACGACTGGAACTTTAGGCTTTAAATTTTTCAGCAATTGGCTTCGATCCTCCATACCCAAGGCTCAGAAAATACACACATGAAACACACAATGTTCTGTTCAAAAGCAGCCAACACATATCTTTATTTTCATATCAATTATGTGCGTTTCTAAATTTTCTACGGTGTCCAACACAATCATGACTGTTTTCGTTTTAATATTTCGTTATTTACACGAACATTTTTCTATCACGTACTTTTTGTTTCGATCACACATAAACAACACATATTCGAGTGTTGCTTTATTTGAAGTTCGTGTTCTGGTACGTGTACTGAAAAAAAAAACAGAACATGTACAATAAACAGGTTCGAGTTCAGTTATATTTTAACTCGTGTTCTGGCTCGTGTACTAAGAAAAAATAGAACATGTACAATAAACAGGTTCGAGTTGACTTATATTTTAAGTCGTGTTCTGGCTCGTGTACTAAGAAAAAACAGAACATGTGCAATAAACAAGTTCGAGTTCAGTTATATTTTAACTCGTGTTCTGGCTCGTGTACTAATAAAAAACAGAACATGTACAATAAACAGGTTCGAGTTCAGTTATATTTTAACTCGTGTTCTGGCTCGTGTACTAAGAAAAAATAGAACATGTACAATAAACAGGTTCGAGTTCAGTTATATTTTAAGTTATATTCTGGCTCGTGTACTAAGAAAAAATAGAACATGTACAATAAACAGGTTCGAGTTCAGTTATATTTTAAGTCATGTTCTGGCTCGTGTACTAAGAAAAAATAGAACATGTACAATAAACAGGTTAGAGTTCAGTTATATTTTAAGTTATGTTCTGGCTCGTGTACTAAGAAAAAATAGAACATGTACAATAAACAGGTTCGAGTTCAGTTATATTTTAAATTCGTGTTCTGGCTCGTGTACTGCGAAAAATTGAAACTTCAATTCGCTATCTGATACACCCCGATCAAAACGACGACAATTGTTTCAACCAAATTTATTAAAATTTTATTGACCCTTTTTTATGACTTACATTGCAAATTGTTTACAAATGTCAAATATTTAAAAATTTTACTTTACTTACAATTGTTTTTATTGACTGGTTTTTATTTTAATAAAAGATGGTAATAAAATACTTAAGACACAAAAACTGCACACTGCACTTAAATCTGTCTTGCAGGTTTCAATCAGACATGTAAATTTTTTCGTTTCACTATTAAAAGTTGCGTATTTTTTATAGCAAAACTTATTTCTCTTATTGCTTTCCAATTTCTTTCATTTTCACAAAATATTTGCAATTTACACAATAACACAGTACACTTATAGATCACGATCTAATGAAAACTGAACCACTTTTAATGAATAAATGACGCACGCACTCGCTATTTATTGCAAAATCTATTGCGTGAAATTGTAACACTTGCAAGCAATTGTAACGTAAGTCATAAAAAGGGGACAATAAAATATGAAAATATTTTTTTTGGCTTTTTTTTATTGACACTCATTGTGTTTTTACGCAAAAAATCCCAAAAAATCATTGAGAAAAGGATTGTGCATTGACACTAATTGGATCGCATATTAAGGGTGTGTGATTGTGTTTTTTATGATGCAAAATTTGTTTGTGTTTAAAGTTATTTGTTACCAAAAAAAAAAAAAAAAATGTTTGCAAAAGATCCTGACAACCTTTTATGCCGCAAAATTGGGTTTGTCGTCTATGACACTAATTGGTTGCGAAAATAGGGGTGGGTAATGCAAAAAACCTAACAACAACAAGTGTAACTTTTATGATGCTAAATAGTTTTTGTGTCTTAAGTATTTTATTACCATATTTTATTAAAATAAAAACCAGTCAATAAAAACAATTGTAAATAATTTCAACGTAAATCACAAAAAAATGGCTAATAAAATTTTAAAGTATTTGACATTTGTAAACAATTTGCAACGTAAGTCATAAAAAAGGGTCAATAAAATTTTAATAAATTTGGTTGAAACAATTGTCGTCGTTTTTATCGGGGTGTATCAGATCGCGAATTGATGTTTAAATTTTTTGCAGTAAACGAGCCAGAACACGAATTTTAAATATGACTGAACTCGAACCTATTTATTGTACATGTTCTATTTTTTCTTAGTACACGAGCCAGAACATGACTTAAAATATAATTGAACTCGAACCTGTTTATTGTGCATGTTCTATTTTTTTCTTAGTACACGAGCCAGAACACGACTTAAAATATAACTGAACTCGAACCTGTTTATTGTACATGTTCTGTTTTTTTTTCAGTACACGTACCAGAACACGAACTTCAAATAAAGCAACACTCGAATATGTGTGGCTTATGTGTGATCGAAACAAAAAGTACGTGATAGAATAATGTTCGTGTAAATAACGAAATATTAAAACGAACACAAGTCATGATTGTGTTTGGCACCGAAGAAAATTTAAAAACAAACATAATTGATATAAAAATAAAAATATGAGTGTGTTGGTCTATGTTATGTACGAGTTTTTTATTCAGTGTGTTTTTTTCTGAACTGTGTCCATTCCATTAAATAATTTTATCAAAACTGCTTTTTTCGATGGTGACCGCGGGAGTGTTGTTTTTGCTTTTGTTACTGCATTTTGAAGAGCAGACTTCGTTTTTAAGGCTTCTTTTGCCTCATTTAGAGCGACAATTTTATTTTATTTTATTTGCTCTATATTTTTGTGTTCTTTCGCGACCAGCACGACGGCGATCAACCTATGTTTGTTTACGTTGCTCAAGCGGCAATTTCTCATCCCGTATTTTCTTCCTCTGCCGACGTTCTCGCTGTAAATCAGCTTTACGCTTTTTGTATTCTTCGTATTTGCCTGTGGATTTTAATTGTTCTAGTTAATTATGATTTATCTGAGCTTTGCTCAGGTTTGGCTTTAAGAATGTTGATGGATTTAATAATAAAATAGCACATGTGTTTTTCTTAAGAAAAAGACTGGAACCTCATCATATTTTGATGGCTCATTACATTAATATCGTCAATACTTATCCCGATTTTTATATCTATTCTAATTCTTATCAGAAAACACGTTATATGCGTTAGACTTTGCTTAAAAAAACTTTTTCATAAAAAGAAACTGGGATTCAAATCAAAGCCATCGAAAATGGTTCCAAATAACATTTTCAAGTCAATTTTAAATTAAATCCGTTAAACACATTATTATTTCATAAAACGATTGAAAACTTTTTAGCTGATGCGATATTATCACTCATTTATAATGCGAACGGTAAACTACAACTTCATGCTCAAATATTTCGATATTGTAATACTTCATAAATGTACTCTCTGTGTTTTGTAAGGCTTTGGACTATAAAAAACATATGAGAATCACAAAAGCGCCGGATAATAATAAAAAAATTTCTATCGAATTCCCCTTTTCCGCGGCCTTGGCCATATGTATATCCATAACAAGCGCATATTAAAAATAATATAAATTATTTTATTTATACAAAAGTATGATTTTAAGGGTTCTACTTTTAGTACATACTTGCAATCAAAAGTGGTAGTGAAACCATAAAATATTTACCATGTAAAAAATTGTTTGTTGTCAGCTAAAAAAGCTGAAACTCAAAAAAAAAATTTAATATTTAATTATAATATATTTTTCAAATTTATTATTTAATGGCGGGCGCAGGCAAACGCCATTTCCGGACTACCAAAAATTGTAGACACAAGCTATTCACATCAGGAATAGTCGCGGAGCTCAACTTATGCAAAGTGCAATGATCAAGCCTCGCCCTGGGAAACATGTATTCATGCTTTTCTTAGCACAATCCGAACTTCTTATGGCACATTAAAAATAAACTAATTGAAAAGTACAATTCATCATTACGCTATATTATAATACTATTTTCTTATTTTACTGCTAGTTGGTAAGCGAACAGATAGTGAATAAAATCCCTGTAAGCATTTTATGCAATTAGTCTTTTTTGACTCCTCTGTGCTATTAAAACAGTCATAAATGCTCTTTTTTGCTGATCAAAAAATATTCTTTTGTCGGTAGAAAATATTACCTTTCTCTTCTTGAGAGCCTTTTTTATACGATTTTCTGATCGGTTTCGATTTATTTTTGAGTCGTATTTTACGTCATTTTTCTATAAATCACTTTGTAAGCGTAAGCAAAAATCATTTTTTAGTCTTTTTCTAATACCGCATGTGATTAATCAGTTTTTAATCATCAAAAGTGTTAAAAGCAGACACAGTAAGTTGATTTTTGGTAAAACAATTTCCGAAATGATGACTGGGATATCGTATATTTTTTTTTACAAACATACATATCCATAGTGGTACCAGTTTTGGTTCTCGGTTTTAAAAGATATTATTTTTAAGACATTGGTTATTAGCATGTATACTTAGATCTGATTTATTGCAATTTAATACTTTTCCACAAGCCTTGCATCTGCATTTAAAGTCGACATCTTTGACCTGTACCATCCCAACTCTCAACTAACTTGAGTAAAACCTTTGCTTTCTGCAATTTATAATTATAATATTTTAATATGCTTTTTATTTAAAAACTTACTTAATAAAATCGAAGAGATCTACAAAGATGGCGCACTTATGTATAAAAAAGATGCACAAAACAAGTAAACTGCACAAAAAAGTGTTTTTTTTTTTACTTGTTACCTATAGGCTAGGTGATTTCTTGTGACCGATGTTTTGTTCTACCGTTTTATCCCGATTTTGACCAAACCTATATTATTTGAAAGGTATTTCTTTTTAGCCGTTTTGCGGATTTACACATTTTTAAATTTTTTCCTTTATTTTGAGTAAATTGCATTTAAGATTGCTACTAACACATTCATAAAATTATACAATTCTATGTGTGTGTTTATTAAATTTGTTAATGTGTTTGTTTTTTGTGTTGATTTGTGAATTGGCTATAATTGATTAGCATACCTTTAGGGTCTTTATTTAATGAAAAAATAAAATTTCCTAGAATTTGCACTCGAATTTCGAGGGCTGGAATATGCTAGTTGTTATTAAAGAAGGCACATATTTACTTCCTCCATATTATAGAGTTATTACCTGACTTAAAAAAGGTATATATTTTTAATTTTAAAGTTTAAAATTGAAAAATATTTAATATTAAGTTGTTAAAAAACAAAAATCTGAAAAAAAAATTATTTACAATTCGACAAAAGTAAGAAATATTTTGCATGAAACACGTAGATGCAAATTCATTTCTCGATGCGTTACAAACGGAATGACAAACTGATGTAATAAGATCTGAAAAATAAAATTGATTAACGCTAGTGCTTTTAAAATATAACATATGGACAAATATTCCGAAAAAGATCCGAAACTAAAAAATATGTTTTGTTTACTATCTTTTATTGACTTTAGAATTATAAAATACAAATGCTGAAAATTCAGAGTATTTATTGTAATAATTTAGTAACAAGTTGATCAAATTGTTTACATTTTCAAATATTTTATTTACATTTGTTACAAGTAGTGCAAGAAAACCTAGGTGGAGGGTATCAAATATTCGGCATAGCCGAATTTAACACTCTTACTTGTTATTATTAATGCCATTTTTAGTATTATCAGCTTCTTATGAAAATTCTCTCACATTTTAAAAACAACAACACAATTTAAATCTAAATTAGAGTGTACTTCAATGGCTTCTTAAGTTTGAAATTAAAATTATTTTCTAAACTATAAACTTTACAATTAGCTGAATGATTTTTGCTTCCCCCTTCTAAACCAGTCATAAATTTTAAAACTCATTTACTGACATTTATTTATTCTTTCAACTAAATATTAATTTATACAAAAAAATTCTTTGACCAAATCTGTAGTATACCCCACAGACACCATAAGACTAAAAGTTTTTTAAACTGCAAAAAAGTTCGAATGAACATCCATTAAATAGTGTTTTAAATCTTGCCAGCATATTTTGGTTAGAAATTTATGAGCCCAGCGGGTATAACCGCAAATCAACCAAACAACCGACACAACAAGCCACCACTAAAATATCGAAGAAAATAAAAAAACGGAACAGAAAAACTAACTCACAATCAAAGCCGTACAATGACCTTTTGATAAGGACCTAAAACACCAACCATAAAGAAAATAATATACTACAACATTTTCGTTTTATTTTTTATTTTTTTGTTGACTATTTATTACATAAAATCATATACATACACGCATATACCTAAATATATACATATGCATGTATGTATGTCTGCTTATAACTTTTATAAACTATATGAAAATGCGAAAAAGTTAAAGATGAAGAAAAATCTTATTTGGGTTGTCAGTAAACTTTGATTTATGTTGACATGCACTCGCTTCTTCGTTAACTTTCTGTAAAATCACACACACACACACACAAAAAAATCTGAAATATTATGTATACCAATTTTTCCTTAAGGACACAAAATACACATAAACAAAACTGTGTTTTTTTAAAGTTAAAGTTAGAAAAGGTGTATACTCGTAAAAGGGTAGCACTTATTCGTCACAAGAGTCTGGCGAGCAACGCCAAATAACCAACAACTAATATTGTTTCATCGAAAATAACATGTTGGCAAATAAATGCCGCTCTAGTCTATCATTTATATGGAGTAAAATAATATGAAGTGAATACCGTAAAGGACACTTCATAAGTGTTGAGGTTCTTTTTTATATGCTCATTCTAAATATATTAGGTAGAGGAAATGGCAGCGGTTCTCAACTGATATGACGACTGTTACCAAACAAATACAAGGCTTTTTCCAATTTCTATTATTTACAAAATCACAGTTTATTTTTCTTAAAAAACTAAATTCTTATAAATGGTACTATTTCAAAAATATGCTTCTTTAAAAGAAAACATAATTTTTTTAAATATTTTATATAAAAAAAATATGTTTTAAAAGAGTACCTTTTATTAAAAAAAAGAATCTTTTTATTAACAAAGTATTTTCTATTAAAAAAGTGCCTTTTTTTAAAAACTAAATTTTATTAAAAAACTAAATTAAAAAAAAAACATATTTTATTGACAACTTATTTTTTAATAAAAAACTACCTTTTATTAACAAAGTACTTTTTATAAAAAAATACCTTTTATTGAAAAAAAAAAAAACATTTTTGTTAGTACATATTTTTCATTAAATAAGTACATTTCACTAAAAAAGTACATTTATTTTAAAAATAAATTACGTTTTGTTAAAAAAAAAGTACCTTCTACTAACAGTAGCTTTTATTAAAAAAGGTTTTTTTAATGCCTTTCATTAAAAAGAATACATTTTATTAAAAAATCGTCTTCTACTATAAAAGGACCATTTTTTAAAAAGTAATCTTTTATCAAAGAAGTAGCTTTTTTTAAATACTTTTCATATAAAAAGGCATCTTTTATTAAAAAGTAAATTTAATTAAAAAGTAGCTTTTATTAAGAAAATATCTTTTAATAAAAAAGTTACATAAAAAATTTGCACTTTATTAAAAAAGAACATTTTAATAAAAAAAAAGGACCTTATATTAAAAAAGTACATTTTATTAAAATAATTAATTTTACTAAAAATACCTTCTACCATAAAACTATCCTCCATTAAAAAAGGTACCGTTTAATTAAAAATGGAATTTTATTAAAAAAGTAATTTTCTTTAATTGTGATTTTGAAAAAACCGTTCATTTAACAAGTACCTGTTATTAAAAGAAAGCACCTTCTACTATAAAAGTACCTCTTATTAAAAAAACTGTTTTTAAATACCCTACATTATTAAACGAGTACCTTTTGTAAAAGGAAATTTAACTACAAAAGTACCTGTTAAAGAAAAGTTGTTTTTTTAATTATCTTTCATTAAAAAGCTACATTTATTTAAAAAACTAAATTTTATTAAACAAAGTACCTTTTATAAAAAAATACTTTTTACTAAAAAAGTACCTTCCACTACAAAAGTAACTTTTAAAGAAAACCTTTTATTAAAAAATCGCTTTATATGAAAAAATTCCATTTATTAAAAAAGTACCTTTTATGATAAAAGTACCTTTTATTAAAAATGTGCCTCATTTTAAACAAAGTATCTTTTGTTAAAAGAAATATTTAATATTTATAATATTTACTAAATAATGTTTTAAAAGAGTACGTTTTGTTCAAAAGTACATTTTATTAAAAAGGTAAATTTTATTAGAAAAGTACGTTTTATTAAAAAAAGTACCTTTTATTTAAATAACCCTTTATTAGAAGAGTACATTACTATGCAGAAAAAAGTACCTTAAAAAATTATTTTTCTATTAAAATAGTAATTTTATTAGATGGCAACTCTATTAGAGAAAGCAAGCAAATTATCAAAACTCTTAAAAAATTATAAAAAAAAAATAATTATAAAGTGTTTTAAAAAAAAAATAGTGACTATTATAAAACATAAAACAATATATACCAACTGAATAAAGAAAAATATTAAAGAATTAATTAAAAAAACATAAATATGGCTGAATGCAGTAAATGCAGATCAGCAATACGAGGTGAAAGTGGTATTCGTTGCAATGGCGTGTGTGACAAAGTTTATCAGTTTACGAAAAAATGTGCCGGTATTGATCAATATTCGGCAAAAATAATTGATGAAGATAATTTCGTCCGTTTTATATGCGACGATTGTTTGCAATATATCCATAATGTTGATCTTGTCTTAAAAGAAATACAAGATGGTGTTGACAAAAACAAAGTAACATTAAAAGAATATAAACATGAATTTGAAAGCTCACTGAAACAAAATGGAATAGAAATTAAAGAATTACTTGAAGCTATAGAAAAGAGATACGATGAGAGATTTAAAAAAATTGATAATATTCAAAAACTATGTGAAAAAATGTTCAAGAAGTAAATAAAATTTATGGAAATGTAAATGAAATAGAAAACAAAAATAAAGATATGTTTAGCACAATTGAAAAAAATAATATAAATATGTGTAATGAAATAAAGAAAATTGTAAAAGAAACGAATGTCAAACCAAAAATGACATACAAACAGTGGCAAATAAATTGGTGATGCCAGATTTAGCAAAATGTGTCCCCTTAATAATAAAACCTAAGGAAAAGCAGAGTATAGAAAAAACGAAATCTGATTTAAACGAAAAAGTGGACCCAATAAACTTTAAGATAACTAATGTTGAAAACAGAAGAAATGGTACTATTGTTATTCAAACATAGATAATGAAGAAAGAGAGAAAATAAAAGAAGCTATACAAAAGGAAATAAATGAAAATTATGAAGTCAAAGTGCCGAAACAAACCGAAATGCAATTGTTAATAACGGACATGAATTTTAAATTGAAAGAAAATGATTTGTTAGAAAAATTAAGAAAACAAAATGAAATACTAAAAAATAGCGAAATTGAAATAATAAAAATTTTTGAAACAAAAAGGTATAATAAAGCAGTAATTAATGCAAAAATAAAAATCGATAACGATTCGTATCCGAAAATATTATCAGGCCAAAAGCTTAATGTAGGATGGGATAGATGCAGAGTTTTTGACGGTACGAGTGTAACACAATGTTTTAAATGCCAAGGATACAACCACAAATCATCAGAGTGCAGAAATGAGGAAATGTGCTACAAATGTCACGGTAACCACAAAAGCAAAGATTGCAAAAATTAAATGGTAAACAAATGTGTAAATTGCATAAAAGAAAATAAAAGGCTGAACTTAGGACTTGATGAAAATCATTGTACAAACAACAGGGAATGCCCAGTTTATCAAAATAAACTAACTAATTGCCCAATAAACATTCTAAAAACATTTGAAAAAGTTATGGAAAAAGTAGTAAAAAATCAACTTGAAAACTATCTAGAACAGAATAAACTTTTATCGAAATACCAATCTGGTTTCAGAAAAAATTATTCATGTGAAACTGCATTGAACTACACAATAAACAGGTGGAAATATATGAAGAGGAACAATAAAATACTGGCGATTTTTCTTGATTTGAAAAGGGCTTTCGAAACAATAGATAGACACATTTTAATAAAAAAATTATACAGGTATGGAATTAAGGACAAAGAATTGAAATGGTTTCAGTCATATTTAACCAATAGAATGCAAATTACTAGAATTAATAACGTGGAATCAAGTGCAATAGAAAATGACTATGGAGTACCACAAGGCTCAATATTAGGAGCACTCTTATTTATTATATACATAAATGATATGGAAAAAGTATTGGAGAAGTGTGAAATTATTTTGTATGCAGATGATACATTAATTTTTACGGAAGGAGGAACAGAAAATATATGCTACGAAAATCTTTCAAGTGATATGAACATTATTAATAAATGGCTAAAAATGAACAAGTTAAAATTAAACGAAAGTAAAACCAAATTAATGGAGATAAATATGAATTTAAATATAACATTAAAAATAAATAATATAACAATAGAAAAAGTTAACACTATTAAATAGCTGGGTTTTATTATTGACAATGACTTAAAATTTAAAGAACACATTGAATACATATGTAAAAAAATCGGGAAAAAAAATCGGATTTTTTAAACGAATAAGAAACAGCTTATCTAAAATCACGACAATAAACATATATAATACAATTATTAAACCGCATTTCGAGTATGGATCAACAGTTTTATACACATGCTGTACAGATACACAAATAACCAGACTACAGAATTTACAAAATAAGGCAATGCGTGCAATATTAAAACTAAACAGATTTGCTTCAGTAAGATTTATGCTGAGTGATTTAAAATGACTTAAAATACACAAAAGACTAGCACTAAATACAATAAACTTTATTAAAAAAATAAAAATTGGAGATGCTCCTGAATATTTGATCGAGCAAATAAGATATGTTGGGGAGGTTCAACCATATAACCTGAGGAATGCTTTAGATTTCAGGATACAACAAGCAGACACCAGCGCGATGCAAAGATCGCTATTTTATAAAGGACTAAGCATTTACAACAAGATGCCAATTGATGTGAAAAACGAAACTAATAAAAAAAAATATCATCTTTTATTAAAAATTCTAATATATAGCAGAGCTAAATTTCTGTAAAGTTATTAAATGATATGTAATTTTCAAAAGTATTAATAAAATACTACTTACTAAAAAAAAAAAAAAAATACAATATTTTTTTTTAAAAAGTACTTTTTCATGAAAAATTACCTTTTAGTAAAAAGTACCTTTTATTAAAAAGCACCTTTTATTAAAAAAGTACATTTTTTTAAAAAGTACTTTTTACTTTTATTAAAAAATACCATTTACTAAAAAAGTACCTTTTATGATAAATGTACCTTTTAATAAAAATGTGCTTATTTTTTAACAAAGTATTTTTTGTTAAAAGAAATACTTAATTTGAAAAAAACGTTTTACTTTAATACAAAAAAATACATTTTATTCAAAAAGGTACTTTTATTTAAAAAAAAATACCTTTTATTAAAAGAGTACCTTTTGTTAAAAAAATACATTTTATTAAAAAAGTGCATTTTATTTAAAAAGTACATTTCATTAAAAAAACTATCTCTTATTAAAAGAAGCCTTTATTAAAAAGTGCATTTTGATAAAGAAAAAAGTGCCTTAAAATATTATTTTTCTATTAAAATAGTAATTTTTTAAAAAGTACTTTTTCATGAAAAGTTGCCTTTTATTAAAATATTACCTTTTATTAAAAAGTTACCTTTTATTAAAAAGTAACTTTTATTAAAACAAATTACCTTTCATTAAAAAGTAACTTTTATTCAAAAAGTACCTTTTTTTAAAAAATAATCTCTTATTAAAAAAACACATTTTATTAAAAAGTACCTTTCAAAATGGCAAATTTTATTAAAAAAGTACATTTTATTAAAAAAAAAAGTACCCTTTATTAAACAAATACACTACTATGCAAAAAAAAAGTGCCTTAAAACAACTATGTTTCTGTAAAAAATCGAACTTTTCTTAAAAAAGGTACTATTGTTATGAAAAAACTAGCTTTAATTGAAAGGTACCTTTTATTAATACAAAAATATCTTTTACTAAAAAATGACCTTTTGTTAAGAAAGTTCATTTTATTAAAAAGGTACCTTTTTTAGAAAAGTACCTTTTTTAGAAAAGTACCTTTTTTAGAAAAGTACCTTTTATTAAAAAAGTACCTTTTAATAGAAAAAAGTACCTTTTATTAAAAAAGTACATTTTATTAAAAAAAAAAATTATTTGATTAAAAATACCTTCTATCGTAAAACTATCTTTCATTAAAAAATCTACCCTTAAATTAAAAACGGAACTTTTTAATAAAAGAAAGTAAATTTTATTAAAAAATTACTTTTTTTATATTGTACTTTTAAAAGAACCGTTCATTCAACAAGTACCTGTTATTAAAAAAAGTACCTTCTACTACAAAAGTACCTCTTATTAAAAGGTACATTTTATTGAAAATGGGCCTTTTATTTAAAAAAATGCCTTTTGTTAAAAAAACTGTTTTAAAATACCTTTCATTATTAAACGAGTACCTTTTGTTAAAATGAAATTCTACCATAAAAGTGCCCTTTATAGAAAAGTTGTTTTTTTAATTATCTTTCACTAAAAGCTACATTTAATTAAAAAACTAAATTTAATTAAACAAAGTACCTTTTAAAAAGTACATTTTATTAAAAAATACCTTTTACTAAAAAAGTACGAAAGTAACTTTTAAAGAAAACCTTTTATTAAAAAATCGCCTTTTATTAAAAAATACCATTTATCAAAAAAGTTCCTTTTATTGAAAATGTGCCTCATTTTAAACAAAGTATCTTTTTTTAAAGATATATTAAATTGAAAAAACCTTTTACTAAAAAAGTACGTCTTATTAAAATAACGCATTTTATTAAAAAGGGTTCTTTTATGAAACAATACCTTTTATTAAAAGAGTACATTTTGTTAAAAAAGTACAGCTTATTAAAAAAGTAAATTTTATTAAAAAAGTACATTTTTTATTAAAAAATTTCCTTTTAATAAAAAAAGTAAATTTTATTTAAAAAGTACATTTCATTAAAAAAAAATTTCTTTAAATGCCTTCTACTGTAAAACTACCTTTCATTAAAAAAGGTACCCTTAAACTGAAAGGTACTTTTTAATAAAAGAAAGAAAATTTTATTAAAAAAGTACTTTTTTTAAAAAACTGTACTTTTGAAAAAACCCAAGAAAAAAAATCAAAGAATACCTGTTATTAAGAAAAGTACCTTCTACTATAAAAGTACCTCTTATTAAAAGGTATCTTGTATTAAAAACGGACCGTTTATTAAAAAAAATGCCTTTTGTTAAAAAAAAAAACTGTTTTTTAAATACCCTACATTATTAAACGAGTACCTTTCGTAAAAAAAGGAAATTCTACTATAAAAGTGCCTTTTATAGAAAATTTGTTTTTAAGTATTTTTCACTTAAAAGCTACATTAATTAAAAACTAAATTTTATTAAACAACGCACATTTTATAAAAAAAAAAAAACATTTTATTAAAAAAATAGTTTATGCTAAGAAAGTACTTTCTACTACGAAAGTAACCTGTTATTAAAAAATCGCCTTTTATTACAAAAATAACATTTACTAAAAAAGTACCTTTTATGATAAAAATACCTTTTATGATAAAAGTACCTTTTATAGTATCTCTTGTTAAAAGAAATATTTAATTGAAAAAACCTTTTATTAAAAAAGTATGTCTTATTAAAAAAACCTTTTATTAAAAAAGGTACTTTTATTAACAAAAAATACCTTTTATTAAAAGAGAACCCTTTCTTAAAACAGTACATTTTATTAAAAAATTCCGTTTTATTAAAAAAGTAAATTTTATTAAAAAAGTACATTGTTTACACAGAAAAAAGTGTCTTAAAAAAAATTATTTTTCTATTAAAAAAGTAATTTTATTAAAAAAATTATTTAATTTTATTAAAAAAATTATTTTTTAAAAATTTTATTAAAAAAATTACTTTTTAAAAAAGTACTTTTTAATGAAAAAGTACCTCTCATTAAAAGTACCTTTCATTAAAAAAATTACCTTTTACTAAAAAGCACCTTTTATTTAAAAGTACCTTTTATTAAAAAGTACCTTTTATTAAAAAAGCACCTTTTTTAAAAAAGAATCTCTTATTGAAAAAGCACCTTTTATTAAAACGTACCTTTTATTTAAAAAATTAAATTTTATTATAAAAAGTACAATTTGTTAAAAAAGTACATTTTATTAAAAAAAGTACCTTTTATTAAACAAATATGTACTTACATTGTTATACAAAAAAAAATGCCTTAAAATAATTATTTTTCTATAAAAAATAAATCGAACTTTTCTTAAAAAAGGTACTATTATTATAAAATAGTAGCTTTTATTGATACAAAAGTACATTTTATTAACAAAATACCATTTATTAAGAAAGGTCATTTTATTAAAAAGGTACCTTTTATTAAAAAAGTACCTTTTAATAAAAAAGTGCCTTTTACTAAAAAGTACATTTTAATAAAAAAAAGTATCTAAGGGGTGATCTAAAGGTAAGATTATTAAAAAAGTACATTTTATTAAACAAAATTTATTTTATTAAAAATACCTTTTACTATAAAACAATCTTTCATTCAAAAAGGTATCCTTAAATTAAAATGATAATTTTTAATAAAAGAAAGTAAGTTTTATTAAAAAAGTATTTTATTTTAAAAATTGTACTTTTGAAAAAACCGTTTATTCAAAAAATACCTGTTATTAAAAAAGTACCTTCTGCTATAAAAGAATCTCTTATTAAAAGGCACCTTTTGTTAAAAACGGACCGTTTATTAAAAAAAGTGCCTTTTATAAAAATTTATAAAAAACAAAAAAATTAATGTTTACAATAAAATAAATAGAAACATTTAACACATATTCAAATAAAAATGGAAAAAATGAAATAGTGAAACGTAAAGTGTAGAAGGATGTCTTCAAATATTTAAAAAAAAATATGAACGTCAAAATGGAACAAGAACACTCGTCTGAACACCAAGGATCACAATCAAGATTGAGAGAGCGAATCAAGTGGTTCATTTTGCCGCCTGAATATGCTATAAAAAAGATGAGGAACAATTTAATTTCCAACAGCACAGGAACGATGCTTAATAATAATCCACAAAAAAATTATGATATAAAAGTATATTTATAACTTTATTTTTATAAAATTAATAATTTTTTGTTTTAGTTAAAGTAAAAGTTACAAAGAAAGATCAGCCGATGTAAAAAACACGTTCACTCAGTTTTAGCGTTGCCAACGTTTTTAAAAAATGTAACATTTATTAAAACAGTACTTAAAAAAAAGTACATATTCAAACACTTCTTTTTCCTCCATCATAAAAAGAATCCTCTAGCAAGAAAATGTCGTTATTAAAAAAGCAAAATCTATATAAAGTTTTAAATAATACTGGCAGATTCCAGCACCCGAAATTCGAGTGCAATTTCTACCAGCTTTATTTTTCAACTTAGCCAATTCACAAACCAACACTTTTATGGTTTATTATTATTGTGAATGAAGATAACAAACTAATTAACAAACACACTAACAAATTTAATAAAACACATTTAGCTTATTTATAATTTTACGTTTGTGTTAGTAGAAATTTTGAATGCAATTTACTCAAAATAAAGGAAAAATTAAAAAATCTGTAAATCTGCGAAACGGCTTAAAAGAAATATCTTTCAAACAATACATGTTTGGTCAATATCGGGATGAAACGATACAATAAACATCGTTCTCGAGAAATCGCCTAGCCTATTAATATAAGGGATTTTAACATTTTTAAAGTTTTTATTTTAACATGTTTTTTGTTCTTAAAAGTTGGGAAGCACCTTCATGGAGTGTGAATTTTAGACAAGTTGACAGATTTTTTTTACTAGTATGTCGCAAGTGTTATTGTTGGTGATATTAGTATACAGGGTATAAAAAGCCATTTAATTTTTTTTTTCTTATGCTGGTTTGTAAATGTTCAACACATATTTTAACATCACATTAAATTGATGTGAAGGAAATTTGTCAGTGTGACAGGTTGAATTTTTTTTTATACTTAGTTCATATGTTACTATCAGCAAGGTTGATGGCAATTATTGGCAAAAAATTTGTTATATATTTCCTTAAATATATAAAAAATTTGCATGTCATTAAGCTAAGTTTACAGTCCTCAATAACAATAAAGATCTTCAAATGAAATGAAATTATAAGTTTTCAAATTTTCAAAGTTTTGAATAGTGTGTCGCTTAAGTATCATTTTGATTATTATTACTAAGCTGAATTGGTCAAAACAAGAATGTGTAATATTTGATTTGGATAAAAGAATTTGTATCACTTGTCAATGCCATTATTTCGAATATATATTTTTTTCTCAATCATCATCTAATATTAAAAATAATCACTTGAAAAGTTCAACTTCAAAAATTAACCCGAATGTTAACATTAAACTTTTGTCTTTATGTCTTAAGAAGACTATTAAAACTCTGATATCTTCAATAACATCGACATTAAGTAAAACCACCCATAAACATTCTTATGAATTGCTTAACCCACAGGTTAACACAGCACAACTTTATGTCACAAAAGGACTTTTTATATGTCCTTAAGATAGGCGGACAAGACAAGAGAGGACAGAAAATATCATCGACATGCCGACAGACATTAATGTTATTTACTTTGATAAACAACTTAGTATATTCAGAAAAATGTATTCCAAACAATTTGACCTTTTTGTTTTTGTTTGCCATGGATTTCAATTAGAAACACAAATCTTGACAGAAACATGAAAAGCGAACATTTAAACTTTACACTTTTGGAACGAACATTATTTTGTGTAAAAAAATTGATTTACTGTTTAAATGAGTAAGTGATTAAAAAGAGAAGAAAACAAATTGTTTTATTGTTACACCATTTCCAATATAAATTAAAAACATATTTATATATATAGATAGACCGATTCGGACCTACACCAGCTATTAGCGATATACGTGTAATTATCATATGTACCTATAGCAAATAAATTAATTTAAAATGAAAGAGTCTGCATTTTATAACAATTTAGAAATTCCTGAAATATATTTTGGATTTAAAAAAAAAAATTGTATACATATATTACGAATTTACCACAGTTCAGAAAAAAACACGCACTGAATAAAAAACTCGTATATATATCTAAACAAAACATAGCTCAGACCAACAAACACACATTTTTATTTTCATATCAATTATGTGTGTTTCTAAATTTTGTACGGTGCCGAACACATGATATCAGATCGCGAATTGATATTTTAATTTTTTGCAGTACACGTACCAGAACACGAACTTAAAATATAACTGAACTCGAAACTGTTTTTTGTTCATGTTCTGTTTTTTTGCAGTACACGTACCAAAACACGAATATAAAATAAAGCTACACTGGAATCTGTGTGGTTTATGTGTGTTCGAAACAAAAAATACGTTATAGAAAAATGTTCGTGTAGATAACGAAATATTAAACGAAACACAGTCATGATTGTGTTCGTGACCGTACAAAATTTAGAAACACACATAGTTGATATGAAAATAAAAATAAGTGTTGGTTGCTTTAGAACAGAACATTGTGTGTTTCATGTGTGTATTTTCTGAACCTTGGAATTTACATAACGTTTTTTTTTTTATGTGTAAACATCTATAAGCGCAGGGGGTAAATTTCTATTCCACAATACAATTACAAAAAGAGCGTAACATGTAACGCGTAAGACAATATCGATGTGACATATGATTGTATTAGTGAAAAAATTATGACATGTAATAACCTGTTTGAAAATGAAAAGTTAAAAATAGAAAATGAAAAATAAAACAAGTAAGAAAATTATAGTCGGTCTAGACCGACTATACGATACCCAATACCATGCCTTTAGAGACCCTATCTCTTAGGCCCAACTAACTGGACATAGAAAAAAAGCAAAAACCAAATTTGAGTGGGATTTTTATTAATTTTTTTGTCTGCAGATATGAAAAAGTTCATATCGGATGCTATATCTATATAGGGACTTGGTCCAAAAATGGACCGATCCTGATCATGTTTGGTAAAGTCTCTTGTATTTTGCAAAAATATATACAAACAAAATTTGAGAAAAATCAGTGCAATGTTTTTGTTTTTTAATAGATTTAAGTGAAGACCGGGAAGCAACTCTATATGGGGTCAACGGGATCATTTTTGGACTACTCATTAGTGGATGTAATGAACGCATACAAACCCAATTTGAGTAAGATCTATATGACAATTTGGATCTTATGGCAATTTATGTCGATTTCATAGGGGTAATTTGTATGGGGGCTAGGTCTGAACATGGACCGATTCTCACCAATTTCAATAGCGTTCATCCCATGGCCGACAAAAGCTTATGTACCAAATTTCATCAAAATATTTGCGACCTGTAGTTTGATTACAATCTTTACATGGACACACAGACGGAAGGACGGACGGACGGACATTGTTAAATCAACTCAGAAAGTGATTCTGATTCGATCGGTATAATTAAAGATGGGTCTAGGTCAAATATTTTTGATTGTTACAAACAGCAGCACAAAGTCATTATACCCAAACCACATAGTGGTATAGGGTATAAAAAATAAAAAAAAAAATTAAAAATAAAAAATGAAAATAAAAAATTAAAAATAAAAACGAAAAATTAAAAATAAAAAATTAAAAGCGAAAAAATTAAAATAAAAAATTAAAAATAAAAAATGAAAAATAAAATATTAAAAATAAAAAATTAAAAATGAAAAACGAAAAATTAAAAATGAAAAACGAAAAGTTAAAAATGAAAAACGAAAAGTTAAAAATTAAAACTGAAAAATAACAAATGAAGAATAAAAAATGAAATATGAATAATGAAAAAATAAAAAAAAATAAAAAATAAAAATGACAAATAAAAAACGAAAAATTAAAATTAAAATAAAAAGAAATAAAAACAAAAATTAAAACTGAAAAATAAAAAATGAAAAATATCAATGAAAAATAAAAATTTGAAGATGAAAAACGAAAAATGAAAATAAAAAAATGAAAAATAAAAAATTAAATATTAAAAATAAAAAAATTAAAATAAAAAATTAAAAATAAAAACGAAAAATTTTAAATAAAAAATTAAAAGCGAAAAACGTAAAACGTAAAATAAAAAATTAAAAATAAGAAATGAAAAATGAAAAATAAAAATTTAAAAATAAAGAATTAAAAATGAAAAACGAAAAATTAAACATTAGAAACGAAAAATTAAAAATGAAAACTGAAAAATACAAAATGAAGAATAAAAAAATGAAAACTAAAAAATTACAAATTAAAAATGAAGATCGAAAACCTTAAAATAAAAAATTAAAAATAAAAATAAAAAATTAAAAATTAAAAACGAAAAATTTTAAATGAAAAACGAAAAATTAAAAATGAAAACTGAAAAATACAAAATGAAGAATAAAAAAATGAAAACTAAAAAATTACAAATTAAAAATGAAGAGCGAAAACCGTAAAATAAAAAATTAAAAATAAAAATAAAAAATTAAAAATGAAAAACGAAAAATTTAAAATGAAAAATAAAAAATTAAAAATTAAATATGAAAACTGAAAAAATAAAAAAAATGAAAAATAAAAAACGAAAAATGAAAATAAGAACAATTAAAAATTAAAATTAAAAATGAAAAATAAAAATTTAAAGATGAAAAACGAAAAATGAAAATAAAATAATAAAAAATTAAAAATGAAGTATGAAAAATAAAAAATTAAATAAATTAATAAATATATAAAAATTAAAATAAAAAATGAAAAGCGAAAAACGTAAAATAACAAATGAGAAATAAAAAAAATGAAAAATGAAAAACGAAAAATAAAAAATTAAAAATTAAGAATGAAAAACGAAAAATTTTAAATGAAAAACGAAAAACTAAAAATTCAAACTGAAAAATAAAAAATGAAGAATAAAAATATAAAATGAAAAATGAAAAATAAAAAATTAAAAAGAAATATGAAAAATGAAAAAAAATGGTAATTAAAAATGAAAAACGAAAAATGAAAATAACACAAATAAAAATAAAAATGAAATATGAAAAATGAAAAATAAAAAAAAAATAAAAATAAAAACGAAAAATTATAAAAAAAATGAAAAATAGAAATGAAAATTGAAAACCGAAAAATAAAAAATTAAAAATTATAATGAAACGTAAAAAAAAGAAAAATGAAAAACAAAAAATGGAAATTGAATAATGAAAAATAAGAAATGAAAAACAAAAAACGTAAAATAAAAAATGAGAAATAAAAAACGAAAATAAAAAATTAAGGTGAAAAACGAAAAATGAAAATTAAAAAGAAATTTGAAAAATGAAAAAAAATGATAATTAAAAATGAAAAACGAAAAATGAAAATAACACAAATGAAAAATAAAAATGAAATATGAAAAATGAAAAATAAAAAAAGAATAAAAATAAAAACAAAAAATTATAAAAAAAAATGAAAAATAGAAATGAAAATTGAAAACCGAAAAATAAAAAATTAAAAATTATAATGAAACGTAAAAAAAAGAAAAATGAAAAACAAAAAATGGAAATTGAATAATGAAAAATAAAAAATGAAAAAACAAAAAACGTAAAATAAAAAATGAGAAATAAAAAACGAAAATAAAAAATGAAGGTGAAAAACGAAAAATGAAAATTGAAAATATAAAAATAAAAAACCGAAAATAAAAAATAAAAACTAAAAATAAAAAATAAAAAATAAAAATGAAAAACGAAAACTTAAAGATGAAAACTGAATAATGAAAAATAAAAAATTAAAAATAAGAAATTAAAAAAGAAAAATAAACAAGTAAGAAAATTATAGTCGGTCTAGACCGACTATACGATACTCTATACCATGCGTTTAGAGACCCTATCTCTTAGGCCCATCTAATTGGATATAGAAAATAAGCATAAACCAAATTTGAGTGGGATTTTTATTAATTTTTTTGGCTGCAGATATGAAAAAGTTCATATCGGATGCTATGTCTATATGTGGACTAGGTCCAAAAATGCACCGATCCTGACCATGGTTGGTAAAGTCTCTTGTATTTTGCGAAAATATATACAAACAAAATTTGAGATGAATCAGTGTAATATTTTTGTTTTTTGATAGATTTAAGTGAAGATGGGGAAGCAAATCTATACGGGGCCTATGACCAAGAGTTGTCCCATATGGACCTTTTTTTGGACTATTCATTAATGGATGTAATAAACACATAAAAACCCAATTTGACTAAGATCTATACGACAATTTGGATCTTATGGCAATTTATGTCGATTTTATAGGGGACATTTGTATGGGGGCTACGTCTGAACATGGACCGATTCTCACCAATTTCAATCGCGTTTATCCCATGGCCGATAAAAGCTTATATACCAAATTTTATCAAAATATTTTCATATTGGCGATCTGCAGTTTGATTACAAGGTTTACCTGGACACACAGACGGACGGACGGACGGACGGACATTGTTAAATCGTTTCAAAAAGTGATTCTGATTCGATCGGTATAATTAAACATGGGTCTAGGTCAAATATTTTTGGTTGTTACAAACAGCAGCACAAAGTCATTATACCCAAACCACATAGTGGTATAGGGTATAAAGCTAATAATAAAAAATTTAAAAATAAAATGAAAAATAGAAAATAAAAAATGAAAAACGAAAAATTATATATTAAAAATGAAAAATAAAAATGAAAAATAAAAATGAAAAAAAAAAAATAAAAAATGGATAAAGAAAAATAAAAAATGAAAAATGAAAAACGGGAAACGAAAAATTAAAAATTAAAAATAAATAAAAATAAAAAATAAAAAATGAAGAATGAAAAACGAAAAGTGAAAAATAAAAAGCGAAAAAATAAAAATTAACCGGTTGCAATAATAAACAATAATAAATATTTTTATATTAGCAGAGCCCCTGCAGTTGATTGCTATAAGTGATACATAGATGAAGCTTTCTGTTTGATTTTAAAAAAGTGCCATAAAAAAAATCTACACATCTTCCCGTGATCGAACTCACATGATTTTTTTTTTAATTCAAGCGAAAATTTAGTTATTATCTTCAAAATGGTGTAATAAAAAGTTAGAAGAGTACAAAAGTATATTGGAGACTAGTATTATTATTCTGATGGTGATGATGAAAATTCTTATGATGACCTCAACACTTAACACATAAAATTAAGTACATAAAGTCAAGTAAAAGTTTATTCGTTAACCCTCCTTGTTGTTAAAATTTTTGTTTGCAATGTGTCTGTCGAAAAAAATATTTAATGGAGATACTCTTACAATTTCGTTCCATGTAATAAAGCCGAGATCGTCTGTTTAGTTATAGATTTGACATAAAAAAAACTATTTCCAAGTAAGAAAAATATATATAAATATTTAAGATCGTGGGCTGCTTTAATTTTAAAAAGCTTTAATACATTTTTTCCGAATAAAATAACATATATTTGTGAAATTTTGTGAAGCAGTTTAAAAAAATATACAATAACAGGAGTCAACCGTGTGCAAAAGAGGGTTAACTTTTTTGTTTCAAAATCATATTTAAGCTTCTCTGCAGTATGACGTTGCTATATAAATAGCTCCAAGCTAAACATAAAAAAATAATAATCTAGAGATTATTTAAATAATTTAAAGCATCACGCGTAACCAATGAATTTATAAACACCAGTTAAGAAAGAACAGAGATAAATTTCGGATATTTCGAAAATATATTCACCCGTATCGAGAACAGTTTTTTCTAGAAATCTTTTCCCTTTTCCTAACGATTCAATCGTGGATATTTTCCCTGGACAAGTTTCACGCGGAAAAAATTCCGCTTATTGTGTTTTTTTTTAATCTCTTTCTTTTAACTCATACTCTCTGTCTGTCTGTCATAGGGCAACCCCATTCTCCCTCATCGAATTTATCTCAAATGTGAAGTTCACGGTTCAAAACCTCACGGCCGCCCTAAGTAGAAAAAATTTTCATATAGAAACAACCTATTCAATTAAAACATAACAATTATCACAATGTTCAATAAATCGCTGATGAAGGCTGAAATGCCAGAAACCGGTCCGATTAAGAATACAGTGCAGTTATGAATTTTTGAAATATATGCTTTCTTCTTCTCTACCACGCACCATTTAAACAAAATTAAAAAAATTGCATATTAATTACAGTAGTAATTGCAATATGTCTGAAAAATGACTATAAATCTAACAAAACAAAAAATTTTCTTCGCTTCACAGCGTCATCTCAAATATATGTAAAGTGCATATGTAGGTATGTACAAAAACCGTACATCACATATGACAACTCTTACGAAAACTGAGAATAGTGGAAATTAGAAGTATAAATGCAAAAAAATATTCAAAATTCAAAAATAACGATTGTTTGTTTGGACAGAGTTGTATCTTCTGAAATTAATACAAAGTAAAGCTGTATGGTACGAAAACTGAAAACTAACCACACTGCTCGTAGGCCTGACTTTAGGTGAGTGTGTTAAAGCGCTGACCAAAAAGTGCAAGTACGAGTGTATGTGAAGTTCACGGTTCAAAACCTCACGGCCGCCCTAAGTAGAAAAAATTTTCATATAGAAACAACCTATTCAATTAAAACATAACAATTATCACAATGTTCAATAAATCGCTGATGAAGGCTGAAATGCCAGAAACCGGTCCGATTAAGAATACAGTGCAGTTATGAATTTTTGAAATATATGCTTTCTTCTTCTCTACCACGCACCATTTAAATGAAAAGTGAGTAGTTGTGGAAAATATGGGCGGAATCGCAAAAATCAAAATTCGCCAAAACCGAAAATCGGGTATAACAAAAAACGCCAAAATCAAAAAACAAAAAAAAAACAAAAATCGACAAAATCAAAAATCGCAAACAACAAAAATCGGCAACATCAAAAATCGCCAAAATCGCAAAAACCAAAATTCTACAAAATCAAAAATCGGAATAAATAAAAATCGCAAAGCCAAAAATCGCCAACATCAAAAATTTACAAAAAATCAAAAATCACAAAAAACAAAAATCACCAAAATCAACGATCGCCAAAACTGAGAATCGCGAATAACAAAGATCGAAAAAAACAAAAAACGCCAAAATCAAAAATCACAAAAAAAAACAAAAGTCGCGAAGGCTAAAAATCGGCAAAATCAAAAATCGCTAAAGTCAAAAAACGGCAAAATCAAAAATCGCTAAAGTCAAAAATCGCCAAAATCGTAAAATTCAAAAATCGAAAGAATCAAAAATCTCAAAAAAAAAAAAACAAAAATTGCTAAAGCCACAAATCGCCAACAACAAAAATCGCCAAAAATCAAAAATCGCATGTATTTACAGTTTATTTATTTCGGTTACGATGTGTGTAGCGAAGCGTATCGGGTTACTGCTAGTATCAATATATAAATAACTTATATATGATCAAATAAACATAATTATATGCATAATATATAATATATACACCCCTGTTCTTCAAACCACTATCACAAAAAAAAAAAAAACTCGTAAATGAAAAAATTCTTAAATCTACGAGTTTTTTGCTGTTCTCTAATTTCAATAAGAATATTTTTTCTCGTTCTAATTCACAACAAATGCCCTTTTTTTCTACTAAGTAGGTCTTAAGAGATAAAAAAACTAATTCGTATTTAAACTTTAACATGTTTTTTATTGAACCTTGTCATTATTTTAAAAAATTAGACATTAATTTTATGAAAAAAAAAAACGATTTTAGAAACGTCAACATTTTGCGCTGATTTAAAAAAAAAAAAACTCGTAATAACTGGTCGATGTTAATAAATACACTTTTTGCGATGATGCTGTTCTATAACTATAATAAAAACTTTTTATTTACACGATCTATTTTCCATTATAATTTTTTCAATTATAACATAGATTCTTTATGCACTAATTATTACAAATAAAGGAATTAAAAAAAATTTTTTCATCAAATCACATATTTTTATTTTTTTGCATATGTTCGAAACAGTAATGATGCGAGTCAAATCCAATTTATTTGAATATCGAAATTTTTTTTGGTGATGCCTAACTTTTTAAAAATAGAAAAGTCATTTTTAATTGAATGAAATTGAAGAACAAAAACAATTAAATGAACAAATAAGTTGTTATTTTAAAAGAAAATATTTTTCTTTATACTTTTTCTATAAACTTAAGAAAAAACATGCACAAAATATTTAAAAGTTTTTTGTGAAGCTGAATAAAGAACCATATGGTACCTCGGTTTCTAGATAACATATGTTTTTAACTCAAACATATGGTTCTTAACTCAAACATATGTTTCCATTAAATAAATAAAAAAAGTGGTTTCAAGAAACCCAAAATTTCAAATTCATGTGATTTTAAATTCACTCTTATTCAAATAATAACGTTCCAAGAACAGGGCTGATATACATACATACATATATGTAGGTTTATGCAAAAATTAATTATCTAGGACAATAATAAAAAATAAGTAAATTTATTTAAATAAATTTCATTTTATATTATTAAATTTAAATAATACATTAATTATAATTAAAATTTATATCCCTTTGTATAAATTAATAAATCTTTTATAATTAAATTTAACTATTTTTTAATCATTATATTCAATTTTTAAATTAATTTATTAATAAATATATTTATATATTATTTATTTTAATTTAATAAAAAATTATTTTCTTTGAATAGCAAAATGCACCCCATATTTTTTGTTTTTAATTTTGTAAAACTAAATTTTTTTTTTTTTAATATATTTTCCATCTTTATAAAAATTCAGATTAATTAATTGTTATTAAAATTTTTAAAATTGTTAAAATTGTTAAAAATTCAAAGTTTAAATTTATAAAATTACCACGAAGTGTTTATAAAAATAATTTTGGAAGTGAAGTATCATCACATTCTATGGGTCTTATGCACATTTGCACAATATCTATTTCCATTCTTTCGCTGGGATGTTTTACAGAAATTTAAATCCCTTTTATGCGCTCACATGTAAATCTGTCAATGTCACAGGATTAATGCAGATTTTCCATAATTTACACAAACAATATTTATGAACTATTTAAACCTCTGTGTACACTAAATAAACCACTAATATACCTTTTTTTTAATCCCCAGGCTTAACTCTGTCCTAGTTTATACTCGTACTTCAATCACCTTTTTAATGATTCACCATTAAAATAACAGTTCATTTAAAAGCAAAAAAGATTACCGACTTAATATTATGTCAACCTAAGCCAGCAGTAACTATAACGATAAATATGCTTTTCATTTTGTTTAAATAACAAGGACTTTAATATGTGTGCCCTTAAAAGAAAGGTTACACATGTGCTCTTAATGCTCACCCTGCTCCCAACCACTTCAACATCAAACAACCAAACTCGTACGAACATACAACTCATAAATAATATTTTTCTATCAAATTTTTGTCTACGAAACAAGCGTAGCTGAAAATAATGAAACGTACAAAACTAGCAGAAAAAAGTCATGTCATTCGGCGTACACTAAAATGACACGAACAAAAAAAATTACAAAATAATATAATAAAATAAAGGATGAAAGCTCCAAAAATGATAATCTCTCAGTAGTTACAAATATTGTCGTCAACACACTTACAACGTGATCCAAATGTATGCGGCATATATCGTTATAATTTTATGTCGGCCAATATGTGATAAGAATGTTAAAACAAGTAATTTAATTTATTTATTCCGTTGTAACAAATTAAGCATACTTTTCTAGCAGAGTGTTGCCACAGCCAAACATAAACTCAGACAAAAAATAACGAACGCGTGAAGAAGAATAACCCCGGCAATAAGGCAAGCCTTACTTGTAGTCGTAATTTTGTTGCAAAACATAAATGCGGATGTAGAACAAACCATAATAAAAACGAATAGCAACAACAACAAAAAACGCTCAGATTATTTTCGGTTGAAAGTAAAAACTATGAAAACTATTAAAAGGAAACAAAGTTTTTGCTCTTAACTTGCTTACTGAAGAAGAGCAACACAAAGACGAGCGAAACGCAAGCGGCGAGATTGTCACTGGTAGACAAGAATAGAAGAAGAATTGTTGTTATTCGGTATGAAAAGCATAGAGAAATATATCAAAATGTGTATAAGAAATCATTTATCAAGATTAAAGCAGAATTCATGCTCAGCTGTCATGAACCACATTAAGTCATTTTTTGGAGCCCCTCATGACACATATTTGCCATGTTGTCAACTTTGTTGCTGCTGCTGCTGCTGTTGTTGCTGTTGCTATTGCTACATATAGACAACAACTAATGTTGTTACTAGTATTAAAACTACTGCCACGAAAAGTTCTATAAATTAGTTTTACAACAAAAAAATATATATAAAAAAACAATATATATGAAAAAGTATTTTCGCACTATACACTTTCATTATGTATGATTAACAGTGTCACTGTGTCATCGTCTTCCATCGTCTAAAGGAGTAGAATAGCGACAATAACGCTATATTCTTTTGACATTTATATGATAAATCCTTAAAGATTCAAACTGTTTTCAAAGCAGTTATAATTAAAATCTTTTGCAACTGTTACTTAATGCTCGCATACAATTAAATAAAAAAAAATTGAATGTAATGCAAAGACAAAAATATTTTTATATGCCAGTCATTTCAATGTTACACAGATTCCCCAAAGATTATTTTTTATAAAAAAAAAGATGAACATCAAAAATACTTTAATTGGTACGAGTATTATAAAAGAAAATAATTTTTTTGGAATCTGCAAATGATAAACAATAATGGAACAACTAAGATTGGGGAACAGCTTGAATTCAAAACCGAACTTTTGAGGACAAATAAATTGCACAAACTCGAGTTCAAATTTTTTTATGTATGTACAAAAATAATAATTTTTAAATTTTTAATTTTTAATTTTTAATATTTAATTTTAATTTTTAATTTTTAATTTTTAATTTTAAATTTTAAATTTTAAATTTTAAATTTTAAATTTTAAATTTTAAATTTTTAATTTTTAATTTTTAATTTTTAATTTTTAATTTTTAATTTTTAATTTTTAATTTTTAATTTTTAATTTTTAATTTTTAATTTTTAATTTTTAATTTTTAATTTTTAATTTTTAATTTTTAATTTTTAATTTTTAATTTTTAATTTTTAATTTTTAATTTTTAATTTTTAATTTTTAATTTTTAATTTTTAATTTTTAATTTTTAATTTTTAATTTTTAATTTTTAATTTTTAATTTTTAATTTTTAATTTTTAATTTTTAATTTTTAATTTTTAATTTTTAATTTTTAATTTTTAATTTTTAATTTTTAATTTTTAATTTTTAATTTTTAATTTTTAATTTTTAATTTTTAATTTTTAATTTTTAATTTTTAATTTTTAATTTTTAATTTTTAATTTTTAATTTTTAATTTTTAATTTTTAATTTTTAATTTTTAATTTTTAATTTTTAATTTTTAATTTTTAATTTTTAATTTTTAATTTTTAATTTTTAATTTTTAATTTTTAATTTTTAATTTTTAATTTTTAATTTTTAATTTTTAATTTTTAATTTTTAATTTTTAATTTTTAATTTTTAATTTTTAATTTTTAATTTTTAATTTTTAATTTTTAATTTTTAATTTTTAATTTTTAATTTTTAATTTTTAATTTTTAATTTTTAATTTTTAATTTTTAATTTTTAATTTTTAATTTTTAATTTTTAATTTTTAATTTTTAATTTTTAATTTTTAATTTTTAATTTTTAATTTTTAATTTTTAATTTTTAATTTTTAATTTTTAATTTTTAATTTTTAATTTTTAATTTTTAATTTTTAATTTTTAATTTTTAATTTTTAATTTTTAATTTTTAATTTTTAATTTTTAATTTTTAATTTTTAATTTTTAATTTTTAATTTTTAATTTTTAATTTTTAATTTTTAATTTTTAATTTTTAATTTTTAATTTTTAATTTTTAATTTTTAATTTTTAATTTTTAATTTTTAATTTTTAATTTTTAATTTTTAATTTTTAATTTTTAATTTTTAATTTTTAATTTTTAATTTTTAATTTTTAATTTTTAATTTTTAATTTTTAATTTTTAATTTTTAATTTTTAATTTTTAATTTTTAATTTTTAATTTTTAATTTTTAATTTTTAATTTTTAATTTTTAATTTTTAATTTTTAATTTTTAATTTTTAATTTTTAATTTTTAATTTTTAATTTTTAATTTTTAATTTTTAATTTTTAATTTTTAATTTTTAATTTTTAATTTTTAATTTTTAATTTTTAATTTTTAATTTTTAATTTTTAATTTTTAATTTTTAATTTTTAATTTTTAATTTTTAATTTTTAATTTTTAATTTTTAATTTTTAATTTTTAATTTTTAATTTTTAATTTTTAATTTTTAATTTTTAATTTTTAATTTTTAATTTTTAATTTTTAATTTTTAATTTTTAATTTTTAATTTTTAATTTTTAATTTTTAATTTTTAATTTTTAATTTTTAATTTTTAATTTTTAATTTTTAATTTTTAATTTTTAATTTTTAATTTTTAATTTTTAATTTTTAATTTTTAATTTTTAATTTTTAATTTTTAATTTTTAATTTTTAATTTTTAATTTTTAATTTTTAATTTTTAATTTTTAATTTTTAATTTTTAATTTTTAATTTTTAATTTTTAATTTTTAATTTTTAATTTTTAATTTTTAATTTTTAATTTTTAATTTTTAATTTTTAATTTTTAATTTTTAATTTTTAATTTTTAATTTTTAATTTTTAATTTTTAATTTTTAATTTTTAATTTTTAATTTTTAATTTTTAATTTTTAATTTTTAATTTTTAATTTTTAATTTTTAATTTTTAATTTTTAATTTTTAATTTTTAATTTTTAATTTTTAATTTTTAATTTTTAATTTTTAATTTTTAATTTTTAATTTTTAATTTTTAATTTTTAATTTTTAATTTTTAATTTTTAATTTTTAATTTTTAATTTTTAATTTTTAATTTTTAATTTTTAATTTTTAATTTTTAATTTTTAATTTTTAATTTTTAATTTTTAATTTTTAATTTTTAATTTTTAATTTTTAATTTTTAATTTTTAATTTTTAATTTTTAATTTTTAATTTTTATTTTTAATTTTTAGTTTTTAATTTTTAATTTTTAATTTTTAATTTTTAATTTTTAATTTTTAATTTTTAATTTTTAA
This sequence comes from Cordilura impudica, assembly GCA_963682025.1. Lineage (NCBI taxonomy): Eukaryota > Metazoa > Arthropoda > Insecta > Diptera > Scathophagidae > Cordilura > Cordilura impudica. Next base: position 360,953,792 of record OY821517.1, read on the forward strand.
TTTTTAATTTTTAATTTTTAATTTTTAATTTTTAATTTTTAATTTTTAATTTTTAATTTTTAATTTTTAATTTTTAATTTTTAATTTTTAATTTTTAATTTTTAATTTTTAATTTTTAATTTTTAATTTTTAATTTTTAATTTTTAATTTTTAATTTTTAATTTTTAATTTTTAATTTTTAATTTTTAATTTTTAATTTTTAATTTTTAATTTTTAATTTTTAATTTTTAATTTTTAATTTTTAATTTTTAATTTTTAATTTTTAATTTTTAATTTTTAATTTTTAATTTTTAATTTTTAATTTTTAATTTTTAATTTTTAATTTTTAATTTTTAATTTTTAATTTTTAATTTTTAATTTTTAATTTTTAATTTTTAATTTTTAATTTTACATTTTTAATTTTTAATTTTTAATTTTTAATTTTTCATTTTTAATTTTTCATTTTTAATTTTTAATTTTTAATTTTTAATTTTTAATTTTTATTTTTTAATTTTTAGTTTTTAATTTTTATTTTTTAACTTTTAATTTTTCGATTTTCGTTAGGGAATATATACATATTTTTCGCAAATATGAATATATTTTAATGAAATTTGGTATATCAACTTTTATCGCTATTGAAATTGGTTAAATTGGGTCCATGTTCAGACCTAGACCCCATACAAATAACCCCAATGAAATCGCCTTAAGTTGCCATAAGATTCAAATTATCATATAGATCTCGGTCAAATTGGGGTTCTGTGTGTTTATTACATCCATTTATCAGTTGTCCAAAATAAACCCCATATGGCAATTATTTGTCATAGCCCCCAATAAAGCTGCTTCCCGATCTTCATTTAAATCTATCAAAAAACAAAAAATATTGTCCACTTTTTTCTCAAATTTGGTTTATATACATTTTTTCAAAATATAAGTGACTTTACCAAATATGGTCAGGATCCGTCCATTTGCCGACCTAGTCCCCATATAAATATAGCTTCCGATATGAACTTTTTCATATCTGCAGCCAAAAAAATTTATAACACTGCCACTCAAATTTGGTTTATGCTTATTTTCTATATCCTCTTAGTTGGACCGAAAATATAGGGTCTCTAAGCCATGGTCGGTCTGGACCGACTATAATTTAGCTCACATCTACATTTAAAAAAAAAAAAAATTATAAGACAAAGCACAGCTGAATATATTTCATTAACTACAACTTTTCTTTATGTCACTTCATTTTGTGGTAAATTTTGGAATATTTTTTTTTGTTTAAATGTTCCCAAAGAACATTTTTCACATCAAGTTTTACTAGTGCCGCAGACTTGTGCTTGCTTTAACTTCCATCGCTAATGACAAACTTAATAATTGCAACCGAAATGGTTAATGTTCTTAGCATATTTCTGTGATTATATTACGAACTTTGTACAAATCCAACAAAATAATAAATATATAATTAAGTGCTCCGAAAAACCGCCATAATCCTAACATGAGCTTTCATAAAGAACCGAGCAACACAAAACAGAATAGAACAGGGATGCCCACAAGTTTTTTATGAAAGTGCAAACATTAATACCTAAAAAGAAAACAAATTTGTTTTATATTTTTAATCCTTACACGTAAACTGGAAAAATGCAACAATTTTTATCTGAAATGAAATGTCTTAAAATGCTTTTCAATATGATATTTAGTGCTATTCTGAATAATTTGAGAGCATATCAAATATTCTTTTTCAGCCTTAAAGTTAAAAGTGAAAACAATCACTTTCCCACTGCTCGTCTGAATACACACACACAATGTGGTTCATATAGATCTCAGTCAAATTGGGTTTATATGCTTTTGTTGTATCCATTAATCAGTAGTCCAAAAATAATCCCTATAGAACAATTCTTATTCATATGCCCCATATAGAGCTGCTTTCCGATCTTCACTTAAATCTATCAAAAAACAAAAATATTGCACGGACTTTTCTCAAATTTGGTTCGTATATATTTTTTCTAAATATTAGTGACTCTACCAAATATGGTCAGGAGTGGCCCATTTTTCGACCTAGTCCCCATACAAATATAGCATCCGATATGAACTCTTTCATATCTGCAATCAAAAAAATTAATAACAATGCCACTAAAATTTGGTTTATGCTTATTTTTTATATCGAGTTAGTTGGACCGAAAGACAGGGTCTCTAAACCATGGTATAGGGTATCGTATAGGCGGTCTAAACCGACTATAATTTTCTTATTTGTTTTTAAACGGAATCATACGAAAGACAACAACGAAATCTACATTGAAATATCGGTCGCTAATGTGTACCAACAAAGCTTACGAAAGTGTTCTTGCTTTGCTCTTGAATATAAGCCAAAAAAAAAACAACGAAAAAGACAAATTTGTTCATGTATTTTGTATTGCTTGGTTCTGAGCGCTGTGTATGTGCCTAAGTGCTTTTACAAATATAACTGTGCATTGAGTGTATAGGACGTGGGCATATATGGAATAGAACATAACTATTGCATTTGTGTTACAATAAATGCCAAATGATTAGCGATTCCATGTATGTATAAAAGTGTGTGTGTGTGTGTGCAAGTAAAAAAGTGCATACAGATAAAAAAAAAAATTCAAATAAATTGAACATGCAAACACTTTCAACTCGAAAATTTCTCCATATAATCTACACAAATATTGGTGAGGTGTACATAAAATATTAATTTTTAATGAGTTTCTCATTGTTTTCAATCTAAATGGTTCTACATGTTTTACATGCACTGTTGTATGTAGTAGAAAGTGGCTAAATTAAAACAAATGTGATTATACGTGGGTTAATTGTGATGTAAATGACAACAAAAAAAAAAAATTCTTATTTTAAGTCATATTTTTGCTGCCTCCAAATAGAAACACGCCCCAAAAAATGGCTGACATATGTAATTTTGCTTAGTATTTAAAGTGGAATTATTTAAAATTCAAACGTCTGTTAAGAAAAAATTCTTAGTTCTAATATTAAAAGTTCCCATTGAAACTATTTTTCTCCTTTTGAGCTAGTTCTTGCTTTAAGGTTTGTTACATCCAACTGTTTTATGAATATATTTCATTTAGTTACTTAACAAACGTGCCACATATTTAGAACATTAGTAACTCACTTAAGCACACACCATCACTAATATTTTCAGGACTAAATACATGAAAACAAAACAGAATGCAATGTATTGTTTCAGAATTAATTGCATAATTGTATTATTTTTTTTTTTTTTTTTGGTTTTTGTTGTGTTGCTCCAAACATGTTTAGTAATGAGAGGAGAAAATAAATATGAAGTGATCCCAAATGAAGCTAATATACACTAAGACAAATTTAAATTTCGCTAATAATTGGATATACAATGGGCGAGACAAAACTAACGGTCTAACAATCATCAATATCGTCATTATCTGTTAGAAGAGTCTTCACAACTTCGATACGATAGAGGTAACCAAACAAACGGTCCAGTCTTTACACTGATAAAAAAAGGCCTTCCAAATTTGGCGAAAAATTGATATATGATAGAAGAAATAAAACAAACGGCCCACTTTTACGCCGGTAGCTATATGTTATAGTTAGTGTTAGATTAGCCCACATAATACATTTAACTAAGAGTCCAATTTGGCTGGACGTAATTTACAAGAAAAATGCATATTAAGATGGCCCTTCATTATATGGAGGGAAAAAAAGTGTTAAAATTCTCGGTCTCACCCTCTAGAAATATGCGAATAGCAAAAAAAAAAATTAGAAATATAAAGTTTTGGGCCAGTCAAAAAACACTAAGAGGTGTCGCAACGCGATTGAAAATTTCAAGTGTGTTTATATGGGGAAAATATGACTTATTTTCTGATTTTACGAAAATTTCGTACTACAGTTTAATTTTTCGAACAAGTTTTTATTTAACTCTTGATCAGTATTAAATTATACTTTCACAAAGCCATCAAACTTCAAAATAGAACAAAACCTCGCCAAGAAATAGCAAATGCCCCAGACCACTTTTGAGCTAAAAAAAAACTAGCTCATGAAATTTGATGGCATTTCTTCAACTTCGAGAAATTGAAAAAAGCTATAATTTCTTTTTGGTCTCTATACTTATAAATACTCAGATATAAAGTATTGTTTTAGTAACACGTTGTTAAGCTATTGCGCATTGAGACCGAATATGGGAAATTTTTTTTTTATAAAATTTTTAAACTCCTTTTTCAAGTTTTAGAAAATTTTTTTAAACAAAATTTTAAAACCGGGATCTAAAACTTTAAGGTTTTGTTAACTGCATATTACAGATTAACCGTGTGAATTTTTAAGTAAATCGCTGTGACAGAATTTTTTTGACAATGATTTTTTTTTGCGGATTTCGAGAAAAATGGGATTTTAGTAAAATATTCTGTAAATGCACTCTTTCGAAATACTTTGTATAAAAAATTCATCACTTTTCTACTTTTCACTGTTATGTTTTATCTTAATAGCCTAGGGTTGCGGAAAAAATAATATGATCCCATTAACCCTTTTGTAATTGGGGTCACATATAACCCCAAGCTAATAAAAAACAATTTATTCAAAAAATTCAAATATTTTGTAAGTGCTGTTGAATTTTTAATAGCCTTACGTCAAATATTACAACCAAAGTTTATAACTTCCATTCCTAAAATTTGGGATAAATCGGAGAAAGTTAACCCATTATTTGCAAGGCCAGCTTTGGATTTTTAGATATTTTTAAATAAAGATTACCGAAAACGAGTTTTTCTATTAAACCCGATGAAACCACTATTTAGAATTTAAGAAAATTAATTCGGTTAATTTTTATTTATTTAATCCTTCAGTGCTCCTGGGATCAAAATAATCCGTTTTGATGTATCTTTGGTGCAATTATATGCTTATTGCTTGCGAATATAAATTAAAACAGCTTTTAACGAAATTTGTTATAAAATTATTTTTTATATATAAAAACTATCTATATTTTTCTAAATAAAATAAGAAGACCCATAAATGATACAAAGCTAATAAAAGACAATTTATTCACAAGAATATAATAATATATAAAATTTATTATATTTATTTTGGTGTATTTAGTGTGCGATGCAAATTGTTTTCTGTAATCACTTACGACTTGCAATAAGTATTGTTTTTCTTTAATTTTATATTATTATTTTAATTTTAGGGGGTTAGACCGAGAGTTTGAACACTTTTGCAACACCCGAATGCATATACTAATATATCCCCCTTAAAAAAAGTTGGAATCGGTACTTTTAGCCTAGGATACCTTCCTTGTAAGATATAGAAGAGGCAATGACAGAATAACATTTTATTTTCTAAATCTAGAAAACAGAAAAAAACAAGTAAGAAAATTATAGTCGGTCTAGACCGACTATACGATACCCTATACCATGCGTTTAGAAACCCTTTCTCTTAGGCCCAACTAACTGGACATTGAAAATAAGCAAACACCAAATTTGAGTGGGATTTTTATTAATTTTTTTGGCTGCAGATATGAAAAAGTTCATATCGGATACTATATCTATAAAGAGACTAGGTCCAAAAATGGGCCGATCCTGATCATGTTTGGTAAAGTCCCTTGTATTTTGCAAAAATATGTACAAACAAAATTTGAGAAGAATCAGTGCAATATTTTTGTTTTTTAATAGATTTAAGTGAAGATCGGGAAGCAGCTCTATATGGGGTCAAAGGGATCATTTTTGGACTACTCATTAGTGGATGTAATGAACGCATACAAACCCAATTTGAGTAAGATCTATATGACAATTTGGATCTTTTGGCAATTTATGTCGATTTCATATGAGTAATTTGTATGGGGGCTAGGTCTGAACATGGACCGATTCTCACCAATTTCAATAGCGTTCATCCCATGGCCGATAAAAGCTTATATACCAAATTTCATCAAAATATATTCATATTTGCGACCTACAGTTTGATTACAAGCTTTACATGGACACACAGACGGACGGACGGACGGACGGACGGACGGACGGACGGACATTGTTAAATCAACTCAAAAAGTGATTCTGATTCGATCGGTATAATTAAAGATGGGTCTAGGTCAAATATTTTTGGTTGTTACAAACAGCAGCACAAAGTCATTATACCCAAACCACATAGTGGTATAGGGTATAAATACACCAGTGTCTGAGATGAAGTGTTGTATATTTCCCCATTTATTCGGTGAGTGGCTGTACGCTTGGTACCTCTGTCAAAAACAGTAATAATATAAAAGCAACGAAAATAAGTCATTAGTTAAGTGTTAGTCTTTTGAAACTAAACTCGTGTTTCATTTATACTTTGTATTCGTCTGAGCTATTATTCTACTAGGGCGTCCTGCCACTGACAAATTGTGCTATTTTCGATAGGTAAAAATGCAATGTGAGCTAAATTGATCTCAAAATTTTTGCCATGTATCGAATGTTATGGGAAAAATATGAAAAAAAAAAACATGAGAACGTGAGTGACTATATTTATCTTGGATTTAATGATAAAGTTATATTTGTCCATAAAGCTCTCTATAAATTCTAAACTTGGTGTATTGTTGATATAACTAAGAACGTTGTATTTGTATTTATCATAGAAATGACAGTGACAGGACCAAAATTATTCAACAAAAATTTTAAAAATTATTTTTTCATAATACATGTGACATGAGGGTTAAAATTTTTATAACCAACGAACGGATTTTCCCGACCACCTTTGAATGTTATGGAACTTAGTTGCATTTTTGCACCTTACTTAACTAAGATAAACGTAAAATTTTTGACTTCCCGCTTCTGTTGTTTCTGAGATTTGGAGCGCCAAAAAATGAAAATATCATTAAACACACATATAAGTGGTCTGCCATTACAATTTATATATCAAAAAGTTTTTAACATACAGGGTCAAAATTTGCCCGCATTTAATTACATTTTCTTTTGGAAAGTTCAAAGGTCACTGTCGCATTTTTTTTAAAGTTTGGGAAGCTATATCTCAAAAAATTTAATTTTTAAAATTCTGGATAAATATATATTTATCCTGATAGTATTCTCTGCATTAGGTGTCAAAAATTTTGAGTGAGCTGTTATTAGTTCCTGAGATATTGATAAAAACTAGCAGATTCCAGCACTCGAAATTCGAGTGCAAATTCTAGGAAATTTTAGTTTTTCATTAAATAAAGACGTTAAAAGAATGCTAATCAATTTTAGCCAATTCACAAATCAACACAAAAAAACAAACTCATTTTTATTACAAACACATTAACAAAGTTAATAAACACACACATAGCATTGTATAATTTTATGTATGTGTTAGTAGCAATTTTGAATGCAATTTACTCAAAACACAGGAAAAAATTTAAAAATCTGTAAATCTCAAAAACCGCTAAAAAAAATACTTTTCAAATAATACACGTTTGGTCAAAATCGGGATAAAACGATAGAACAAAACATGGGTCACAAAAAATCGCCTAGCCTATTAATATTATAGATGTGAAATTGTTTAAAAAAATTGCATATTTATTTTTTTTATTTATTTATTTGGGTGATATTAAATACATACAATATTTTCGACAAAGAGAGTTAAAAGTAAGAAATTTTTATTTTATATTTTCAATTAAAAATTCTCGGTTTTCGGAGTACAGTTTAACTTTAAGGTTTGATTTTCCTTCAGGAACAATATAGTGGAATTTTTGTGTTCCTGGTATTGTTCTCAAGCCAATAAACCAGTTTTTTTTTTTTTTAGAAATTCGTCTTCTGCTTTATAATCTTCCTCTGTTAAAAATACAAAATTTCAATTTAAACAAGTAAGAAAATTATAGTCGGCCTAGACCGACTATACGATACCCTATACCATGCGTTTAGAGACCCTATCTTTCGGTCCAACTAATTAGATATAGAAAATAAGTATAAACCAAATTTGAGTTGGATTTTTATTAATTTTTTTGGCTGCAGATATGAAAAAGTTCATATTGGATACTATATCTGTATGGGGACTAGGCCCAAAAATGGACCGATCCTGATAATGTTTGGTAAATTCTCTTGTATTTTGCAAAAATATATACAAACAAAATTTGAGAACAATCAGTGCAATATTTTTGGTTTTGATAGATTTAAGTGAAGATCGGGAAGCACCTCTATATGGGGCCTATGACTAAGAGTTGTCCCATAGGCATCATTTTTAGACTACAGATTAATGGATGTAATGCACACGTACAAATCCAATTTGACTAAAATTTACATGATAATTTGGATCTTATGGCAATTTATGTCGATTTCATAGGGGTAATTTGTATGGGGGCTAGGTCGGAACATGGACCGATTCTCACCAATTTCAACAGCATTCATCCTATGGCCAATAAAACATTATGTACCAAATCACATCAAAATATATTGAGATTTGCGACCTGCAGTTGATTACAAGCTTTACATGGACACACAGACGGACGGACGGACGGACATCGTTAAATCGAATCAGATAGTGATTCCGATTCGATCGGTATAATAAAAGATGGGTCTAGGTCAAATATTTTTGGTAGTTACAAACAGCAGCACAAAGTCATTATACCCAAACCACATGGTGGTATAGGGTATAGAGATGTTCAAGGCACCATTCATAGAAGTGAAGCGGGGTTCTAATTTGGTCCTGTATTGTACGCTGCAAACTGGCTCGGCAAGCCTCTCTCTTTACGGTTCCACCAAGACCATCGCTTGGACCTTTTCCATGGCTTGTGGCAACCCAAAATCATCTTCATGATGACATAAATTAGCAAATATGTTTTATTCTTATATTGAGCGGCTGAGCCATCTGAAAAATAAAAAACTTTTTCGTGGTGTTGAACAAAACTTATTTTGTATAAACTTTATCATATGGCTATGGAACATGTGGACTGCAATACTGTTATGGATAAGACTATTAGATATAACTATGTAAGTGGTGTGCTCTAACTGGCCATTGTACTTGTAATATATAGATATTGGATATAAAGTAGCTTGGCTGATGTTCCAATGAAAACCTTGTGATGATGCATTTTCCGAAAAATCACATATTGCAATGTACACATGTTTTTCGATTCAAAAATGCTGCTTGTTCCTTTGCGATAAACGAGTGAGGCAAAAATGTCAATAATTATTCGCAAAGTGAATCCAGAAAACCTTCAGCCTGCTTTACCATTGTTGCCAATAAGTCTCTATCCTCACATATTCACTGTTTATACGTAATTTCATCAATATGATTTGTTTCTAATAATTCGCCAAGTTTTTGCTTGAGATTTTCTATTCCTGGACAGTCCTTACATTTAGCTAAATAGCATTTGGGAGTCGAATCATTGCACGTGATTTTTACAAAGCAATCTTTATACGTTTCAAGGTGGAAATCTTTTAAGCCTTCTGTTAATTGACTAACAAAACATTTTTCGCACAAAGCCCACAAAATTGAGAAAGACCAATTTTTATCCCATCATTTTTTGCTTTAAACAATGCATATATTTCACCAAGATTTCCAAGCTGAACTATCTTAGTTTTTTTATTTTCACACCATTCTCAAAGATAGAAACAGAATCTTTATACCCTGTTAAGCATCTGCTGACGTCATCATGTTCATAAAAGATTTTAACAGCTTCCACAAACTTTTGTTGGGACTACTCAGTATACCTCAAATAATTTTTTTTACTTTCCGAGCCATAAAGTCGGAAATTTCAAACTCCTGTACCATTTTCTGCAATGCCCAAGTTTTTGGTTAAAGCGTTAGCAATTGTATTTTTTCGTTATTCTTTTGAGTAGATTTGAATTGCTCCTTTAATTGCTGAACTATTTCCGATTCTGGACAAATATGGGAAACTGTAGGAGGAGTTCTTAGATCTGAGAAAATCTTTTTTTATGGTTACTTTTATGATAAGTTTTTCCCTTTTGATAGGCTAGAGAAGGCCTCCAATACCAACCTTCTTGCAAGGGTACAGAGAATGGCTTCCATGTGTATCAGTGGTGCCCTTCGTGCTGCACCTACGGATGCCTTGAACATCCTCTTACACCCTAATACCGTTGGACATATTAGGAAAGCAGTCTGCGTCCTCATCGGCCATTCGACTAAGAAGCACAATACAATGGCGTGGTCATAATTGTGGCCATGGAGTGATCCTGACTAACAGGAACTTAACATTGAACGTAGATTACACTACTCCGAGGAGTGTATTCGAACAACACTACAACACTCTGATACCGACCAGGAAAGCTTGGTCAGGGAGGATTCCAGGTAGCAGGCGTTCCATAAATTTCTATACTGACGGATCGAAATTGTGCGAACGCCTCAGGGTCTCGCCAAATAACTTCTGTCATAGTTGCAGGGATGTGGAGGAGGTGGAGAGCATAGAACACTTCCTTTGCTATTGAACGGCGCTCTCGAGAACGAGAGTTCGAACATTGGGATCGCCGTTTCTTCACGATCTCTCTGATCTCTTTAATGTGGATATTTCACATATCAGGGGCTTCATCAGGACCTCAAACTGGTTCTACGGTGGGGACTGAGGGGAAAACCTATTCGTCCCGTGGTATCACAATGGACCACAGAGTCTAAGTGTGCTTTTCCTTTGGTTTAGCAGCCACTTCCAACCTAACCTAACCTAGGTGAGTGTTCAAAATATGGTAGGTTTCGTTTAATTTCTCTAACATAACTGCTACCGTACCGGATGTTTCTTCATCAGATTGCGAACGCTCTTGGAATGTAAACGGTCCAGAAATTTCTTGGTTTTTCAATTTCGACAGGCGAAGTCTGCTCGTACAACAAACTTATGGGACGTTGAAATGTTTGGAAAATTTATAAAATCTAATATCCACTTCTGGACTCTTGTTAGTCTCTTTACACATTTAGCACATCCTGTTTTACTAAAAGGATTACAGCACTTCAATATAAATGTTTTCGTGGTAAACACGAAACAAACACAATTTTTTTCCAAACCACTGCTTTCGATTTAATAGAAAACTTTATGAGAAAAACATTAAACAACTGTTGAATAGTTTTCCTACCTGCCCTAGTTTTTTTATTTAACCCTAATCCTCTTAACATGAGACTGAGGATCTCTATTTTTTAAAATTTTTATAAATTTCTGCATTAAATTTCTTTTTACATATGCGACTTAATCTAATCTCAAGTAACCGCTAATTTTAAAAGAAAAAGAACAAAAAATTTTTAGCATGATAATCCCGTTACTTATGAGAGTTTGATTTTTTTTAACATAACTTCTTACACACAGACTACCAGTCTCTGTACTTATAACATATGTTATTGTGTTATATTATTACACAGAATACGCTTGATTTGCATTTGAAATACATATTATTTGCATTGTGTGCTAAAAAAATTAAAAATATATAATAAATACAAAATAAGTATTTATCTATTATGTTTTGTGTTTTGTTCTCCATTGGTAAGTGATCGTATTTTTATATCATATATGTTTATAACAAATAAATAATATAATATAATAAATAAAAAATACGCATATTAGAGAAAATGTCAAATAAACCGTTATCCACGGCTGAAATGATGAGAAATTTAGAAGAAAGTGATGAAGAAGAAAATATTGAATTTTCAAAGTGATTCCGAAGATGAAATAATTTCCCAAGCTTCTGAAATTGAGAAGGAAATATAAGGTACAGATAGTGAAGATGAGATACCAGTTCCGTCACAACACCTTGTTGGAAGAGATGGTACTATATGGAAGAAGGTACCATTTGCTCAATCGAGAATAGTACGTCACAATATAGTAAAAGGAGCTGTAGACAAGGTAATACTGCCACCCGGGTATAAAGTTGACGATCTGCTTGATTGTTTCAAATTATTTATAAATGCTTCAGTTTGCAAAATTGTTATAAAGTATACGAACGAAGAAGCAAAAAATGTTTTAGGTGAAAGTAAAAAATGGGAGGACATGGATGATGATGAGCTATAAGCATTTTTTGGGCCTTTGATTACAGCCGGCCATTTAAATAGAATGCAAAAAATTATAGAAACTTCTGGGATTCGTTGTATGGATCCCCAATTTGATGATAAAACTACAAGAACTGAAAGACGCAAGGCAGATAAGCTGTGTCCAATTCGAGATATATGGGAAAGCGTAAATAAAAATCCGGGAAAGTATTACATGCCGTCAGAAAATTTGACAGTAGATGAGTAATTGATGCCTTGTAGATCCCGATGTTCGTTTATTCAGTATATGCCTAGTAAGGCAGATAAATGTAGCATAAAAATTTGGTGGACTTGTGATTCTGAAACTGATTATCTACTTATGTGAATACCATACACGGGCAAGGTAGTATTATAGCTGTTGGTTTAGCAAGAAATGTTGTTGAACGTTTATGTACACCATATTTTGGAACCTATAGGAATATCACTGTGGATAACTACTTTACCAGTATTGAGCTATCAGAAAGCTTATTATCGAATGGTCTGACGATAGTCGGAACTTTGCGAAAAAATAAAAGTTGTATCCCTGTCGAATTTTTACCAAATAAAACGAGACAAGCAGGATCAACAATATATGGTTTCAAAAAAAAAATTACCATAGCGTCGCATATTCCCAAGGCCAAGAAAGCAGTTTTTTTTATCTACTATGCACCATAAAGCTGAAATGATTGTTGAAAACGTTGAGAAATCTATATCAGCCATAAACTTATATTATAATGAAACTAAGTAAGGCGTTGAAACTCTTCATCAAATGGTACACGAGTATATGACAAAAAAAACAAGTAAGAAAATTATAGTCGGTCTAGACCAACTACACGATACCCTATACCATGGTTTAGAAACCCTATCTCTTCGGTCCAACTAATTGGATATAGAAAATAAGCATTGCTATAAATTGTTTTGGCTGCAGATATGAAAAAGTTCTTATCGGGTGCTATATTTATATGGGGACTAGGTCGAAAAATGGACCAATCCTGTCCATATTTGGTAAAGTCAGTTATGTTTTGAAAAAATATATACCAACCAAATTTGAGAAAAATCTGTGCAATATTTTTGTTTTTTAGTAGATTTGAGTGAAGATCGTTAAGCAGCTCTATATGGGGCTATGACTAAGTATTGTCCTATAGGTATAATTTTTGTACTACTGATTAATAAATGTAATAAATACATACAAACCCAATTTGACAAAGATTTATATGATAATTTGAATCTTATGGCAATTTATGTTGAATTCATAGGGGTCATTTGTATGAGGGCAAGGTCTGAACATCGACCGATTCTCACCAATTTCAATAGCGTTCATCCCATGGCCGATAAAAGATCAAATACCAAATTTCATCAAAATATACTCATATTTGCGACCTGCAGTTTGATTACAAGCTTTACATGGACACACAGACGGACGGACGGACGGACGGACGGACGGACGGACGGACGGACATCGTTAAATCGAATCAGATAGTGATTCTGATTCGATCGATATAATTAAAGATGGGTGTAGGTCAAATATTTTTGGTTGTTACAAACAGCAGCACAAAGTCATTATACCCAAACCACATAGTGGTGTAGGGTATAAAAAGACTAATCGTTGGCCTTTTTCTTTTTTTATGAATCTCCTTGATGTAGCCAACATCGCAGCATATATTATTTGGTGCAAAAAATTTCCTTATTGGAATTCAAACAAGTCCAAAAAAAAGAAATTTATTTCTAATTGGTCTTGGTGGGGAACTTATTACGCCATTGTTAAAAAAAACGGGTAAACAGTTTAAAACTTCAAATGGCGTCACGAATATCAATATCAGAAGTATTGAATCATGTAAAAGATATAGACGGAGAAGTTGCGGGATCGAGTTTCTCGAATATATTTTTACTACCAACAAAACGTCACAGAATCCCTGAGCATAATACAGATATACCGAACAAGTGGCGTGGGTGCCATATGTTCCCATACTCGAAATCAAAGATGGAAAAAGAATATTGTGATACCTGCAAAATGTGTATGTAATGAGCATTCCACATCGATCCGTGAAAGTTGTACGTGTATCAACAAATGAATTATTTAAATCAACATATAAAAATATATAAAATATATGAAATATATAAAAATATATATATTTTTATAATTTCTGTTTTATTAAATAAATGTTTTTTTTTATATAATAAATTAATTTCTCAAAATAGAACTAATTACACTTTTTTTCCATCAAAATCTAATATTTACAGACACTTTTAAAATAGAGACTGCAAAGCTCTACTTACGAAGTTATGTTATAAATTATATTAAGAGGTTTAGGGTTAAATTTGAATTTTTGTAAATATTTTACCAGCAAAAGTTCATTACAATAAAATAACTTCAGGTAAAATGGGAAAGCTTCCACATTACCGAAGTTTAATATATATGTGACCTTCTCCGAGAAAAGGGACCTAGTGTGTGAAAATTGAGTTTTGAGAAAAAACGCATTTAAAGTTTCTACACCCTTTTAGGTACCAGAATCCACCGTTTTTGACACAACCCGTTTTTTGACACACTAGGTGCCTTTTCTCGGAGAAGGTCCCATAAAGTAAAAGTAAACATCAAACAAAAATTAAAAAAATATATAATTAAATCTTACATAAAATTTTACGCCAACGAAATGCAAACAAGACTATCAGCATCTTCCTTAAAGTTTTAAGCCTTAGAAAATATAAAATATTAGAACGTATTAAATGCTTTTTAAAATTTTTGCTAAAAAAAATATTTGATATTAAAAAAATAATAAAAAATTATAATAAAAAGAAAATTTACAATTTTTTTAAATAATTTCACATTTTTATCAATATCTCAGGAACTAATAAGACTTCACTCATATTTTTGCCACAAAATGCAGAGAGGACTATCAGGATCAACACGTATTTATTTTAGAATTTTAAAAATTAAATTTTTTGAGAAAGAGCTTCCTAAACTTTAAATCGTGTGATAGTGACCTTTGACCTTTCGAAAAAAAATCGCGTAACTCAGTTTTAGAGCCATGTTCAATACCACTTAAATGAGACCAATTTCGACCTTCTAGGTATAAAACTTTTGAAGATATAATCAATAATGGCAGACCACTTATGTGTATTTTTAGTGAATTTTCTACTTTTCGAAGCGCCATATTTCGGGAACCATAAAAGCTAGACACCCAAAATTTCTGAATTTATATTAACTTAGTACTGTAGAACATTCGTGCTAATTTTTGTACAATTCAAAGACGGTAAGGTCGAATATGGCGTTTTTTTTTCGTTGATTTTAAATGGAATTATACATGACAAAAAAAAATCTATAACAATGGAAAACTTTAATTTAGGTGCCATAATAATGTATTTATTTATTTTTATTTATTATTTTTTTTTTTTTTTTAAGAAAACGAGACACCCTAATAAGCAGTCATTTAAGTTGAAGTTGCTGAGAAATTACTGAGAAATTACAGAGGAAGTAAACAATTGTATACATTGTTATTGTTTTAGCTTATAAACACTCAGGTATTTGTTGCATTTGTAAGCAATTTGGTACATATGCACATAAGCCCCAACACACACACACATACACACATAAAACGATTGAATCCCCAACAAACTACCCATACAAATTCAAACATTCTAATTGTTGACTAGAAGCTTAAGCGTCTGTATGTATGCAGGTTATAAGGTGTGAATGTGTTTGGTTTAATTGTGTTGATTTTGTGTATAAGACGAAGGAAAACAGAATTGTGTTATTGTGACACCTGCACAAAAGTAAATACTAATTAAATGCTTTTCACCTGCTTCCCACAAACACCCACACATTATAATACGCACACATACAAGCATACATAAGAATTAAGTACAGCAGCCAGTAGCAGTGGATTAAACAGTTTCTTTTTGCTATTGTTGCTATTGCAGCTTCATCAGAATGAAACGGGAACGAAAATCTGTGACCTACTTAAAGGACTATTGTGCCAACTGCACTTTGGCTGGTTTTAGCTACATAGCCAATACCAAGTAAGTAATTATAATTAGCAATTTGCATAAACGTATTTTTTTAAATTTTTTTTTTTTTTTTTTTTTTTTTGTAGTTTACATTTTATTGAGCGTATTTTTTGGCTCATTTGTGTGGTCGTCTCTACATTTGGTTCTTATCTTTTGATCAGTCAATATCAGCGAGACTTTAATAGCCGAGCTGTCAGTATCGTCTATGAGAGTTTACCCTCAACCCAAAAGGTATTATTTCCTACTGTAGCAGCGTGTGACATGTGGAATAAAACTGAAGAAGTAGCAGAGTTGATCGATTTGGTTGGATCGTAAGTGTTTCAATGAAATTTTTTTTTAACGAAATTATGGCATTTGCCATGAATATTGAAAAAAAATATATCATTAAGTTGCCAATGTTAATGTCATCATGAGCATAAGAAAAAAAAAATTAAGAAATTAAAAGCAAATTAATAACAAACATTTAAGAAAGGGAAATGAAATTTGTAGAAACTTTAAATTCGGCTGTGCCAAATTTTTGATGCCCTTTTAAAGTAAATATTATCACGTATGTGATGAAAATCGTTTCGTCTTAAAATGAAATCGAAAGCTAAAAACGTGTTCTTCGATTTTGGTTAAAATGGAAATCGTACGATTTTATTTTTGTTTTGTTTTCGATTGTTTCTTGTTAAATCAGCAAGTGTGTTATTATAATCTATAATATTAATAGGCTACGTGATTTCTTGTGACCGATGTTTTGTTCTACCGTTTTATCCCGATTTCGACCAAACGCATATTGTTTGAAAGGTATTTCTTTTAAGCCGTTTTGCAGATTTACAGATTTTTAAATGTTTTCCTTTATTTTCAGTAAATTGCATTTAAAGTTGCAACTAACACATACATAAAATTATACAAAACGCTATGTGTGTGTTTATTAAATTTGTTAATGTGTTTGTAATAAAAATGAGTTTCTTTTTTGTGTTGATTTGGGAATTGGCTATAATTGATTAGCATACCTTTAGGGTCCTTATTTAATGAAAAAATAAAATTTCCTATAATATGCACTCGAATTTCGAGGGCTGGAATCTGCTAGTGTATTTCGATGCATTATAAACGGAATGTTCAACTGATATATACCCTCTGTATATATATGCACTTTGAGGGTTTAAAATCGATTTGTATTGAAAATTTTTGATTTAATTAAAAAAAAAAATTATAATTGAATTTTAGATTTTTCTTGGGACGTCTGAAAATTTATAAACAATTCTTAATGAATGAATAATCGTTTTCACTATTTGGAGAAATCTTCTTGATTCACAATAATAATAAACCATAAAAGTGTTGGGTTGTGAGTTGGCTTAGTTGAAAAATAAAGCTGCCTAGAAATTGCACTCGAATTTCGAGCGCTGGAATCTGTTAGTTATCAATACTCAAACTAGTTTTAATGAAAAACAGAGACGACATGATACTTTTTAATCACAACTTGTTGAGATAAAAATAATTTATAGATGAAAACAAATTTTTTAGGGATTTTATAAGTTGAAAATTAAAAAAATGTTGAGACATTTTTTCTTCTGTTTGGGATCTATACCCTCCGGACTCTCTTTAGGGTGAGTCCCTTACAAATTTTTTAGTATATTATTAAAATATTTTTTTTTTAGTTTAGTTAAATAGAACATGATTAAATTACAGATATTATACCCTATTAAAATACTTCTAAAATAAAAAGAAATTTATTCTGTGAAAATTGTTAAATAGTATTATTAAAGAACTTATGGAACCCCGTAAGAAATTTGATTTAGTTGCAGGCCATAATTATTGTTGGAGTGACCTGGATAGGCAACATAAAGGCGGAAATCCGTTCAGTTGAAAAACGTATAAAAGCATTGCACTAAATCTGCTCTTACAGTAAATACAATAAAGTTGTGTTGCAACAAAAGTTGTTAATTATTTTCTATAATTTTTTTTCTTCTTATTTTTGCAGATTAGACAATCTCAGTTCCTCAGAATATAACTATGAAATTGAAAATTATATAAGTTTCTTGGTGTATACGTATACTTATCGTGAGGGCAACATCAAGGGTTGGTGTACCATTGATTGTGATAACAACTGTGCCCAATGTCCCAGTAAAAACTTACGTGGCTTACATAATAGAGTAAGATTTTCTGCTTAAAAGAAAATGCTTTTATTTTACTAAATATTTTCTTTTTATATTTATCATTTTGTAGTTTAAGAAAAACTGCACTGATTTCTTTGAATCCTGTGAATTTTCCCATAAGCCTTTCGATTGTTGTAAGTATTTTCTGCCGTTGCTATCACCACATGGCACATGTTTCATGCTCAACTCATTGTTGAACAATAAAAGGTTAGTTCAATATGTTGTAAAAAATAATTATGAATATATATTAATATTAATTATTTGTGTTTTTTTTTTTTGTAGAGGAAGCCCCACTTGGTTCAATAATGAAATTAATCCTATGACGGACACAGCTAAATTGAAAATTGTTAGCAAAAGATCTATACAGGTATGAAAATATAGGAGATATATAAACCAATAATTATCTCTCTGCAAATGGATAATAGACAAAAGAAAATCATAAATCACTTTAGTTTTTGTTTTATTATTTCTATCTCTGATAAATTGTTGTCTTGTTGAAATTTCCTTCTTTCCAGGTCTCAATAATGAATGAAGAAGATGTGCCGCATAATGCTTTGCCAGGCATTAAAATTGAGGCCAATAAACTGGGCCAAGATAAAACATTTCAAATATTTATGCAAAGCATGATCAATGACCCAGATGTTCGAGACATTGCTCCAGAATTTCGTCAGTGTCGATATCCCGACGAACTTTTGCCCGATACCTCATTTAAAGCCTACAGCTTTAGTACTTGTTTCATAGATTGTTTACGTGTGTATCAGATGAAAGAATGCAATTGTTCCGTATTTCCATTTATGCCTGAACCAAATCCAAATTATCCCGATTGTGATCTGAATGGTTATTTGTGTTTGGAAAAATTAATTTTAGTAAGACCAGACGGTAGAAATTTATTACCATGGACCAAGAGTAAATATACATGCCAGTGTTTGCCATCATGTACGGAGAGTGATTTCCAAGTAGTATTCGATTATCAACTGAAGTGAGTTAACTAGAGTAATGATGCTTAGTAATTTTTTTTTTAAATTAAATGCTGATTTCAATGTAGTTCATAATTCTGCATCACAATTTAACTTGCAGCCAGTTACATATCGGAATGACCAGTTCATTGTCATAGTCAAAGTGAAACGAGTTCTGCCGATTGCCAATTTTCTTTAAATAGTGAACCAAAATACGGAATTTCGATTGATGTTACTCGATATCGTATGCGACGATTTGTCCCCAGACTCCAGCCCTCGAAATTCGAAATCAAATTCTAGGAAATTTTATTTATTGATTTAATAAATTATTGACCGTAAAGGTATGCTAATCAATTTTAGACAATTCACAATTCAACGCTCTTTTGGTTTAATTTTTAATTCAACACAATTATTATTGTGAATGAAGAAAACAAACTAATTTTTTTTTGGAAACACATTAACAAATTTAATAAATACACACATAGCATTATATGTGTCAGTAGAAACTTTAAAGGGGCATAACTTTAACACAACTTAAAATTTCGAATTCTGTAAGTCTGATGGACAGTTAAAAAGAAATTCCTTTCAAGTAAGATACATTTGGTCAAAATCGGGGAAACCTGTTGAACAAATCATGTCACAAGAAATCCCCCTACCCATTATTATTACAGATATGTATCTCCTTAGAGATATTAAATATTTGCACTTTGATGTGTAAACATCTACACGCACAGGGGGGGTAAATTTCTATTTCACAATAAGTTCATAAAACAAGTAAGAAAATTATAGTCGGTCTAGACCGACTATACGATACCCTATACCATACGATTAGAAACCCTATCTCTTAAACCCAACTAACTGGACATTGAAAATAAGCAAAAAACCAAATTTGAGTGGGATTTTTATTAAATTTTTTGGCTGCAGATATGAAAAAGTTCATATCGGATGCTATATCTATAAAGGGACTAGGTCCAAAAATGGACCGATCCTGATCATGTTTGGTAAAGTCTCTTGTATTTTGCAAAAATATATACAAACAAAATTTGAGAAGAATCAGTGCAATATTTTTGCTTTTTAATAGATTTAAGTGATGATCGGGAAGCAGCTCTATATGGGGTCAAAGGGATCATTTTTGGACTACTCATTAGTGGATGTAATGAACGCATACAAACCCAATTTGAGTAAGATATATATGACAATTTGGATCTTATGGCAATTTATGTCGATTTCATATGGGTAATTTGTATGGGGGCTAGGTCTGAACATGGACCGATTCTCACCAATTTCAATAGCGTTCATCCCATGGCCGATAAAAGCTTATATACCAAATTTCATCAATATATATTCATATTTGCGACCTGCAGTTTGATTACAAGCTTTACATGGACACACAGACGGACGGACGGACGGACGGACGGACGGACGGACGGACATTGTTAAATCAACTCAGAAAGTGATTCTGATTCGATCGGTATAATTAAAGATGGGTCTAGGTCAAATATTTTTGGTTGTTACAAACAGCAGCACAAAGTCATTATACCCAAACCACATAGTGGTATAGGGTATAAACAGCGTCACATGTGAGCCACAAGGGGTTAAAAATCGATCCAAAATTTTGGTCGACAAGCAGACAATCAGACACTAATATAAAGGAAGTAAAAATTCACCAATATCTAAAGCAAATGATGCTAAACTGCCTAGTTGTTAAAAAAAAACAAAGCAAATTTACCAAAAAAAAATTTTATGTATTAATTTATTTAAAGAAAAGCACAACAATAACTTTTGATTTTGTAATTATACCCTATACCATTATGTGGTTTGGGTATAATGACTTTGTGCTGCTGTTTGTAACAATCAAAAATATTTGACCTACACCCATCTTTAATTATACCGATCGAACCAGAATCACTATCTGATTCGATTTAACGATGTCCGTCCGTCCGTCCGTCCGTCTGTGTGTCCATGTAAAGCTTGTAATCAAACTGCAGGTCGCAAATATGAATATATTTTGACGAAATTTTGCATTTAGTCTTTTATCAGCCATGGGATGAAAGGTGTTGAATTTGGTGAGAATCCCTCCATGCTCAGACCTAGCTCCCATACAAATGACCCATATGAAATCAACATATATTGCCATAAGGTTCAAATTATCATACAAATCTTAGTCAAATTGGGTTTGTATGTATATATTATATCCATTAATCGGTAGTCCAAAAATGAGCCCTATTGGACAACTCTTAGTCATAGGTCCCATACAGAGCTGCTTCCCGATATTCACTTAAATCTATCAAAAAACAAAAATATTGCACTGATTCTTCTCAAATTTTGTTTGTATATATTTTTGCAAAATACAAGAGACTTTACCAAACATGGTCAGGATCGGTCCATTTTTGGGCCTAGTCCCCATATAGATATAGGATCCGATATGAACTTTTTTATATCTGCAGCCGAAAAAATTACTAAAATTCCCACTCAAATATGGTTTATGCTTATTTTCTATATCCAGTTAGTTGGGCCTGAGAGATAGGGTCTCTAAACGCATGGTATAGGGTATCGTATAGTCGGTCTAGACTGAATATAATTTTCTTACTTGTTTTTGTATGTAATATTTACATAGACATGTACATACATACATATATTAAATAATAAAATAATGTACATATGTTCTATATATGCACATCCATAATAACCGCATGATAGAAATAAATCGGTATTATTTCTATAAAATTCTGCAATATACATTCCTTTTGCATTAACAAACAGAGTGTCACTTCATTTTGCTCAGTGTGACTATACCACAGTAGATGACGCCACAATTTTTGTTCTAATTAGCTTTGCAATAGTTATTTTTATTTTAACATGAATGTCAACATTTTCAATTAGATATCAAACACAACAATGTTAAAAGTATACACAGAGCTGAGTAAAGAAGAAGCAATATGTTTTTTTTATTATTCTGCTTTACCTACAAAATATCTGATTGCGATTGCATATAATTTTTAAAAATTGTTTATTATTACTAAAGCATTATTATGCACATAAATACAAAATTGCACCTTTAACTTTTCCATTCAAATTTAAGAAAATGTCAATTCTAACAACTGGAATTCAGATTTCCAATTACAGATTAGAAAATATCAATTGAATTTCAGAAAATCATATCAAAACGTCGGAATAATAACTTGAAATTTAGGAGACATCAATTGAATTTTAAAAATATAAATTTTTTTATTCTTTAAACACAAATTGAGATTCAAAAAACACCAAATATGTTTACATTTAAAAATCTTTACCATAACAAAAAATATTGCCATTCAGGAGAAAACATTAATTTTAATTCAATGAAGTTTAGAAAACCTCAAATGATATTTAAGAATTGCAAACATAAAATTTTTACATAAATAAAGCGAAATTTGTGAGAATGGTATTTATTTATTATTTTTCACAATTTTTTGAAGTTTTTCAGAAAATAAAGATAACAAATTATTTTATTTAAAATTTTTGGGACATTTGGTTTTTTGCGTTTGGCATCACTAATTTGAACCAGTGTTCATGATGACTTCAAAATCTGACTTCATGGTAGGCAAAATAAAACCCAAAATATTTAAGTTCTATTATAATTCCCAGATAGTAGTATTTGGAGTCAATAAATGAAAATATATTTTATTAACATAATTTAATTCAAAATCAAAAGTTGGCATCACTGGGTTAGATTTTATATTGTATCGTGTTATTTTGTGTTACCACAAAATCTAAAGGTGAAAACTCCCCTTTAATATGTAAAAAAAAATTTTATTCTCTATGTTTACCAAATAAGGCATTATTTTAGCAAAAAAAATTGAGAGAGCCCTTTTTTTTTTTGGTTATTATTTTGTTACTCCATCCGACCTATACGGTCGCAATGAAGAATTATTAGCCCAGTTAAAAGAATAATTTGGTATTAAAGTTAATAAATTGTTTACTTTTTCAAATATTTGGTATACATTTATTATCAATACTCAAACCGGGGTGGAGGGTACCAAAGATTCGGCACAGCCGAATTTAACACTCTTACTTGTTTTTCATGTATTTAATTATCTTATTTCATGAATATGCATAATTAAGATATTTGAATTAAAATGAAAATAAGAATTATAAAACATTGGATTCAAAACTTTCAACGAATTTTTTTTTCAAATACTTATTTTTAAAATTTAAATAAAGTTTTAATAGATTTTTTTTATGAATCTATAATATTAATAGGGTAGGCGCTTTCTTGTGACCGATGTTTTGTTCTACCGTTTTATCCCGATTTTGACCAAACGTATATTATTTGAAAGGTATTTCTCTTTAGCCGTGTTGTAGATTTACAGATTTTTAAATTTTTTCCTTTATTTTGAGTAAATTGCATTTAAAGTTGCCACTAACACATACATAAAATTATACAATGCTATGTGTGTGTTTATTAAATATGTTAATGTGTTTGTTATTAAAAATAACCTTTTTGTGTTGATTTATGAATTGGCTATAATTTATTAGCATACCTTTAGGGTCTTTATTTGATGAAAAAATAAAATTTCATAGAATTTGCACTCGAATTTCGAAGCCTGGAATAATTTGTTATGTATTTACTTTTCTAAATTTATGGAGTAATTAAAATATTTGAAGAAAAATAAATAAATCAATTATAAAAAACCATCAAATGATGGACTGAAGCAATCTTTAAGTTCGTTTTTGTTAACCGGATAACTATTTAGATTTTTCAGTATTCGATAATCCGGATAGTCATTAATGTCGGATATTCAGTACCAGACCCTTATTAGACCTGTAATAACATATGGTTGTCCAATTTGGTTTAATATATCGCCTTCATACATGGAAATGATTAGATCCTTTGAGAGAAAAGAGCATGTACATCTTTGTATAGATCTCCAGAAAGCAACTATTTAAAATGTGTGTACAATAATGCTAATGTAATAAGAATTGATAACTTTATCATAAACCTGATTCGAAGTAATGTTCTAAGATGCATGCCATGTATAAAAAATAGTTTTATAATGGCTCCTTATTATACAAAAGATAAATATATAATTGTTTCCCTACAAAAGGGTTTTGTACCACCAGAGGCTTTTGTGTACTTTAATAAAAAGCATTTTATACCAGATTTCAGAAAAAAACACACACTGAATAAAAAACTCGTACATATATGTAAACAAACATAATTTAGACCAACACACACATATTTTTAGCTTCATATCAATTATGTGCGTTTCTAAATTTTCTACGGTGCCCAACACAATCATGACTGTGTTCGTTTTAATATTTCGTTATTTACACGAACATTTTTGTATCACGTACTTTTTGTTTTGATCACACATAAACCACACATATTGGAGTGTTGCTTTATTTGAAGTTCGTGTTCTGGTACGTGTACTGAAAAAAAAAAACAGAACATGTACAATAAACAGGTTCGAGTTCAGTTATATTTTAAGTCGTGTTCTGGCTCGTGTACTAAGAAAAAATAGAACATGTACAATAAACAGGTTCGAGTTCAGTTATATTTTAATTCGTGTTCTGGTTCTTGTACTACGAAAAATTGAAACACCAATTCGCGATCTGATACACCCCGATAAAAACGACAACAATTGTTTCAACCAAATTTATTAAAATTTTATTAACCCTTTTTTATGACTTACGTTGCAAATTGTTTACAATTGTCAAATATTTTAAAATTTTATTGGCCATTTTTTGTGATTTACGTTAAAATTATTTACAATTGTTTTTATTGACTGGTTTTTATTTTAATAAAAGATGGTAATTAATAAAATACTTAAAATACTTGCATTATAAATTTATTATATATTTTTCATTTGAAACAAGAATATCCTTTATTTATTTGTTAAAAGAAATTACTATCATGAGACATTGTAATTATTAGTATAAATATATATTTTTTGGAAATAATAAACGTTGAAAAATTTACATATATACACTGATTACATAGTGGTATATTGTATACAAATGTTGTAGGTGTAAAATTTTTTTTAATGATAAAAAATTTTTAATTCTAACTAATTTTTCGGGTTAAAATATAAAAATTGTTTTAAATGAAAAAAAATTATGAACAACTATAAATTTTTGGAGATGATAAACTAATTTACTTACACCTTTCTCAATGTCGATTTTTTAAAATCACCACAATCTTAACTGACATACTGTCCAAATTATTTGGAATACTCCTGAGCAGTTTGATACTGCAAAAGAGCTTAAAAGCTGACTTAATTTTGAAGAAATATTTGTAATTTCCTTTCAAAATTATATGTGCCCATTGATTTATTATAACCCACAAATTACATTTAAATAAATTCGGAAAATAATTTAATATTATTAAGCATTTTAATTTTTAATTTTATTGAAAATTTTTATTATGGATGTGACATTTTGTGTAAAACTCAGACGAAAATTTTGTTTTTTAAATTTAATTTGATTTAGACCTTTTTTAAAATTAGCTAAATGCTTTAAGAATTTTAATGAAATAATTCATTTACATTTATAATTTTTTTTTGTACAAAGCAAAAACTAAAAAACAACATTGAATTAATTAAGTTAGCGATAATCTGATGCGATATAGCTGATAAATTTAACTTTATTTAAATTTTAACTTAGACCACTTTATTAATTATGTGCAAACATAGAGTATTGTGTTGAAAAAAAAAGTTATTGTCAACAATCTAAATTAGGGTAATTAACAAATTCTGCTAAAAGTTGGGTTCACCTCAAATTTGATTACGACACATCCCAGCAAAAAAAAAATAAATAAAGACCATAGCGAGAAGTGAAATAGATGTTAAACCCGATGTGATAAAAATTTGGTCATATACCAATGGATTTAACGGAAGTTGTTTTTATGGATCCCATGGAGAACATTTTAACTGAATCCCAGTATGTCATTATAAATATATCCTATTTCAGAAATGGTGTTTTATGGAATTATTTTTATAAGTCAGTTCATGATACTTTTTATATAACACTATAACAATTTATCAACACCTCAAGGTCAGCTCCTCCTATTATATACACAATTTACCCAATTAGAGATGTAATGAGATTGAGCTGGTGTTTTCAACTACCAAAAATATTTGACCTAGACCTATCTTTTATTATACCTATCGACTCAGAATCACTTTCTGAGTCGACTTAGCGATGTCCGTCCGTTCGTCTGCGTGTCCATGAAAACATTATAATCCAATTACAGGCCGCAAATATGTATATATATTAATCAAATTTAGTAGATAAGCTTGTCTCGGTCACAGGAAGAGACGCACCGAAATCGGTGAAAATCGGTGCATGTTCAGATCTAGTCTACATACAAATGTCAGACCAACTTAAGTTAAGATTCAAATTATCATATAGATTCGGGTCAAATATGGTTTGCGTGAGTTTATTACATTCACTAAGTATTAGTACAAAAGCAAACTCTTTCGGAAAATTCTTAGCCATAGGTACTTCAGTTATTCATCTAAAAAAAAATAAAAAAAATATTGAACAAATTTTCCCCAAATTTGGTTTGCATGTGTTTTTGAAAAATAAAATATATCGATTATATTAATAGGCAAGGCGATTTCCAGTTACCGATGTTACTGTGCCAGTTATAATGTTATTTTAACCACACATGCCTCATTTGAAAGGTATTTCCTTTTAGCTGTCCATCATATTTACAGATTTTTAATTTTAATTTTTTGTTATTTTTGTGTAAACTTCATTTAAAGTTGCTACATACATAAAATAATACAATGCTATGTGTGTGTTTATCAAATTTGTTAATGTATTTGTAAAAAAAATTAGTTTTTTTTAAATGTTTTTCAAGACTTTTCTTGGGCTTTTAAGTTCATTATATTTCTTCAAATTAAATAGAAGATTATTTGTTAGTTTCTTTTTTGTGCTGATTTGTGAATTGGCTATAATTGATTAGCATACCTTTAGGGTCTTTAATTAATGAAAAAAAAAATCCTAAAATTTGCACTCTAATTTCGAGGGCTGGAATCTGCTAGTATACATAAATATATAAATATAGCATCCGCTCTGAACTTTTTCATATGTATATACAGGCAAAAAATTAATAACGAACCCACTCAAATTTAGTTTATGCTTATTTTCTATATCCAATTAGTTGGGCCTAGATCCTTTCTCTCCGACCATAATTTTCTTACTTATTTCAAAAATAGATTTTTTTTTTTGTTTAACTTTTTTTTATTTATTTTTTTTTTTTTTTTAATTTTTCTATATCAATTTATAATTCAAATTATAAATTTGATAATTTCAATTTTGATATAATATTCTGTATGCGAATATTAACCGATTTTTGAAAACCTTAAAGCCAAAAAATTCTAGACTGCATTCTTCAACTCAGCCATTTCACAAACCAACACTATTTTGGTGTATTATTATTGTGAATTAAGATAACAAACTCATTAACAAACCCATTAACAAATTTAATAAACAGACACATAGCATATGTATAATTTTATGAATGTGTTAGTAGCAAGTTTTAACGCAATTTACTCAAAATAAAGGCAAAAAATTTTAAAATCTGTAAGTCTGCAAAAAGGCTAAAAGGAAATACCTTTCAAATAATATACGTTTGGTCAAAATCGGGTTAAAACGGTAGAACAAAACATCGGTCACAAGAAATCGCCTAGCTTACTAATATTATAGATATAACTATGGTGGGGCAATTTCTAACATTTTCTTAGATTTATAAAATTTAACAAGCCAGTAAAATATGTAAAAAAAAAAAAAAAGTTTTCATATAATAAATTTAAACTTCATATAAATATCCAGAATTATAAATAATTAGCAGTTACCCGATACGCTTCGCTACACCCATCGTAACCGAAATAAATAAATTGAAAATACATTTTTTAGAAAACCATTTTATTTATTTTTTATTTTATTTTTGATTTTTCAATGGTCCAGAAAAAGCATATATTTCCAAAATTCATAACTACACTTTATTCTTAATCTGACCGGTTTCTGGCATTTCAGCCTTCATCAGCGGTTTGTTAAACAATGTGATAAATTTTTATGTTTTCATTGAATAGATTATTAGATTGTTTCTATATGAAATTTTTTCTACTTACGGTGGCCGTGAGGTTTGAACATGCGTCTATCTCACATACACTCGTACTTGCACTTTTTGGTCAGCACTTTAACACTCTCATCTAAAGTCAGGCCTATGAGCAGTATGGGTAAGAATCAGAATCGTATGTGATGTATACTTTGTAAATTCCACATATTGCACTTTTTACACATACACAAAGAAAACACATTCATTATGGCTACCGAATTCATTGCCAACCGAATTGCAATAATGCTAATATCCGAATTTCGGGTTCACTATGATTACAATTCTATTGCCTTAAGTGTAAGTATTTGGTCATAATAGAAAATTTGCACATGCTATAAAATTTCTGTTGATACAATCGAAAATACAGTTGTTCCACTTTACAACAATTCGGTTGGCAAATATTTTTTCTGTGTGTATGTATGTATTAGAGAACATTGCTCTGACAAATTTTTTTTAATAGTAGGTTACATTTTTATACCCTATACCACTATGTGGTTTGGGTATAATGACTTTGTGCTGCTGTTTGTAACAACCAAAAATATTTGACCTAGACCCATCTTTAATTATACCGATCGAATCAGAATCACTTTCTGAGTTGATTTAACAATGTCCGTCCGTCCGTCCGTCCGTCTGTGTGTCCATGTAACCCTTGTAATCAAACTGCAGGTCGAAAATATGAATATATTTTGATGAAATTTGGCATATAAGCTTTTATCGGCCATGGGATGAACGCTATTGAAATTGGTGAGAATCGGTCCATGTTCAGACGTAGCCCCCATACAAATAACCCATATGAAATCGACATAAATTTCCATAAGATCCAAATTGTCATATAGATCTTACTCAAATTGGGTTTGTATTACATCCATTAATGAGTAGTCCAAAAATGATCCCTTTGACCCCATATAGAGCTGCTTCCCGATCTTCACTTAAATCTATTAAAAAACAAAAATATTGCACTGATTCTTCTCAAATTTTGTTTGTATATATCTTTGCAAAATACAAGAGACTTTACCAAACATGATCAGGATCGGTCCATTTTTGGACCTAGTCCCTATATAGATATAGCATCCGGTATGAACTTTTTCATATCTGCAGCCAAAAAAATTAATAAAAATCCCACTCAAATTTGGTTTTTGCTTATTTTCTATATCCAGTTAGTTGGGCCTAAGAGATAGGGTTTCTAAACGCATGGTATAGGGTATCGTATAGTCGGTCTAGACCGACTATAATTTTCTTACTTGTTACTTAATTTTTTAGACATATTACAATTAATGCTGTAATTGATATCCAATTTTTTGATTTTGTCGATTTTTGTTTTTGCGATTTTAGATTTTGGCGATTTTTGATTTTAGCGATTTTTGACTTTGGCGATTATTGTTTTTCCCGATCTTCGGTTTGGGCAGCTTTTAATTTTGACGATTTTTGTTATTCGCGATTCTCGGTTTTGGGCGATTTTTGTTTTTGCGATGTTTGTTTTTTTTTTTTTTTTTTGTTAATTGTTTTGATTTTGGCGATTTTAGTTTTTTGAGATTTTTTATTTTTACGATTTTGGATTTTTAGCTATATTTGTAATTTATGGATTTTTGACTCTCTTGTTTTCTGTGATTTTTGATTTTGACAAATTTTTATTTTGGCGATTTTTGTTATTCGCGATTCTCGATTTTTGGCGATTTTTGATTTTGGCAATATTTGTTTTTTTTTTCGATTTTGTTATTCGCGATTTTCGGTTCCGGTAAATTTTGTTTTTGGCGATTTTTAATATTTGCGATTTTCGGTTTTGCCGATTTTTGACCTTGACGACTTTTTTTTTTTTGTTATTTTTAAATTGTGGCGATTTCTGTTTTTGGCGATTTTCGGTTTTGGCGTTTTTGGCAGTTTTTAATTTTGGAGATTTTTGTTATTCGCGATTCTCGGTTTTGCGATTTTTGTTTTTATTTTTTTGTTAATTTTTTGATTTCTAATTTATAGATTTTTGGCTTTAGCGTTTTTTGTTTTCTGTGATTTTTAGTTTTGGCGAGTTTTTATTTTGGCGGTTTTTGTTATTCGCGGTTTTTTGCGATTTTTGATTTTGGCGATATTTGTTTTTTCGATTTTGTTATTCACGATTTTCGGTTCTGCAATTTTTGTTTTTGGCGATTTTTAACATTTGCGATTTTCGGTTTTGCCGAGTTTTGACCTTGACGATTTCAGTATTTTTTTTATTTTTAATTTTGGCATTTTTGTTATTCGCGATTTTCGGTTTTGGCGATTTTTGATTTTGGTGATTCCGCCCATATATAACACGACATGTGAGTAGCAAACTTTTATTATTTTAAAGGTATTTCTTTTTAGCCATTTTACAGATTTACAGATTTTTAAATTTTTCCTTTATTGTGAGAAAATTACATTTTAAGTTGCTACCAACACATACATAAAATTATACATATGCTATGTGTGTTTTATTAAATTTGTTAATGTGTTTGTTAATGAGTTTGTTATCTTCATTCACAATAATAATGCGCCAAAATAGTGTTGGTTTGTGAATTGGCTAAGTTGGAAAATAAAGCTGCCTAGAAATTGCACTCGAATTTCGAGCGCTGGAATCTGCTAGCAGGTAATTAATGTACTTGTTAAAAGTTTCAAGACTTTTA
The DNA here is from genome assembly GCA_963682025.1 of Cordilura impudica. Classification (NCBI taxonomy): domain Eukaryota; kingdom Metazoa; phylum Arthropoda; class Insecta; order Diptera; family Scathophagidae; genus Cordilura; species Cordilura impudica. The sequence goes on from OY821517.1 coordinate 360,984,531, forward strand.
TTTTCACAGTACTTTTATGTATAGGAGGTGCCCCGCCCATTGGTCCAATCCCGCCCTTTTTTTTGTCGAACCACTCATATTAATTGCTTATGAACTCAGACAAAGTCCCAAGGCTTTTTCTATTATAGTACTCGAGTTATATGATATTAAATATTTACTTTGTAAGGGGAGTGTCCGGCCCATTGGTGGATACCGACCATTTGCTGTCAGATTACTCATATTAATAACACATGAACTCAGACAGTGTTGCAAGGCATTTCTTATTACAGTACCCTAGATATATGAATTTAATATTCACTTTGTATGGGGGTACCATGCTTACTGATCTGATCCCGCCCATTTTTTTCTAGTAGTAACGTTGATAATTTATGAACTCACACGTAGTCCCATGGCTTTTGAAACAACAGTACTCCAGTTATATGATATTTGATATTCAATTTGTATGGGATTGTGGTACCCACCCTTTAGTCCGATCCCGCCTATTTTTTCTCTAGTATTAACGTTGATAACTTATGAACTGACACAAAGTCCCAAGGCTTTCACTATTATAGTACTCCAATTATATTAAATACTTATTTTGTATGGGAGATGCCACGCCCACTGGTCCGATCCCGCCCATTTTTTAACGGACTACTCATATTAATAACTCACGAACTCACACTATATCCAGATATATGACAATAAATATATACTTTGTATGGTGGCTTCCACTACCTTTGCTCCGATCCCTTAAGTTGGTCCTTGAAAAAATCAAAATGCGATTTTGGGTATATGCGGGGTCCAGTTTGTTACCTTTCCATATAAAAGTAATAAATGTGAAGTTTGGAGACAATAGGATAAAGAAAAGTCGCGCCGGAAATCGATTGAAAATTTCAAGTGTGTTTATATTGGGGAAAATATGACTTTTTTGAGTTTTTACGAAAATTTCGTTCTATAGCTTAATTTTTCCGACAAGTAGTTATAAGAATCGAGATGAGTATTAAATTATCTATACAAAAAGCTATAAGAATTCAAAATCGGAAAAAAATTCGCCAAGAAATAGCAAATGCCCCAGACCACTTTTGTGCCAAAAAAAAAACTACGTCAAGAAATTTTATGGCATTTTTTCCAACTTTGAGAAATTGATTAAAGACATAATTTTTTCTGGTCTCTATACTTATAAGTAATCAGACAAGAAGTAATGTTTTATTACCACGTTGCTAACCTATTGCGCATTGAGACCGAAGATAGGGAATTTTTTGATAAAATATTGAAAACTCCTTTTTCAAGTTTAAAAAAATTTTCTTAAACAAAATTTAAAAAAATGGATCTGGCACTTTAAGGTTTTATTAAATACATATCAGAAATTAACTGTGTGAATTTTTAGGTAAATTTTTTTTAACAAGGATTTTATTTTTGGGGATTTCGAGAAATATGGGATTTTTGTCAAATATTCTGTAAATGTACTCTTTCTAAATACTTTGTATTAAAAATTCATAATTTTTCTACTCTTGAATGTTATATTTTATCTTAAGAGCCTAGGGTTTTGGAAAAAAATAATATGACCCCATTAACCCTTTTCGAATTGGGGTCACATATGACCCCAAGCTAATAAACGACAATTTATTCAAAAAATTCCAATATTTTGTAAGTGCTGTTGAATTTTTAGATGCAACACTTAAAATATAATAACCAAATGTGTAGAACTTCCGCTCCTAGAATTTGGGATAAATTCGAGAATGTTAACCCATTATGTGCCAAGGCCAGCTTTGGATTTTAAGATATTTTAAAATAAAAATTATCGAAAACGAGTTTTTCTATAAAAATCGATGAAACCACTATTTAGAATTTAAGAAAAATAATTCGGTTAATTTTTATTTATTTAACCCTTCAGTGCTCCTGGGATCAATATAATCCATTGTGATACATCTTTTGTGCAATTATCGGCTTATTGCCCGCGAATATAAATTAATACAACTTTTAACCAATTTTGTTATAAAATTATTTTTATGTATAAAAACTATCTATCTTACGACTTGCAGTAAGTTTTGCTTTTCTTTAATTTTATATTTTTATATTAATTTTATATTTCATATTCTTTTGAATAAATTGTTTTTTTATTAGTTTGGGGTCATATGTGACCCCAATTCCAAAAGGGTTAATGGGGTCATAATATTTTCTCCCGTAAGCCTAGGCTATTAGGATAAAATAGTACATTTAAAAGTAGAAAAGTGATGAATTTTTTATACAAAGTATTTAGAAAGAGTACATTTACAGAATATTTTACAAAAATCCCATTTTTCTCGAAATCCGCAAAAAATAAAATCCTTGTCAAAAAAATTCTGACATAGGGATTTACCTAAAAATTCACACAGTTAATCTCTAACATGCATTTAACAAGACCCTAGAGAGCCAGATCAATTTTTTTAAATTTTGTTTAAGAAAATTTTTCAAAACTTGGAAAAGGAGTTTTCAAAATTTTATCAAAAAAATTATCCATTTTCGGTCTCAATGCGTAATAGGTTAGCAAGGTGGTAATAAAACAATACTTCATATCTGAGTACTTACAGGTACAGAGACTAAAAAAATTATGGCTTTAATAAATTTCTTAAGTTGAAAAAAATGCCCTAAAATTTCTTGACATTGTTTTTTTTTGGCACAAAAGTGGTCTGGGGCATTTGCTATTTCTTGGCGAGGTTTTACACGATTTTGATGTTTTATAGCTTCTTGAAAGGCTAATTTAATACTGAACCCGAATTATATAACAAGTTGTCAGAAAAGTATACTATAGAACGACATTTTCGTAAAGCCTGAGAAAAAGTCATATTTTCCCCACATAAACACACTTGAAATTTTCAATCTCATTGAGGCACGACTGAATGTTTTTTGATTGGCCCAAAACTTTGTATTTCTCAATTTTTTTTTTGCTATTCGCATATTTCTAGGGGTTGAAAGCGAGAGTTTGAACACTTTTTTTTCCCTCCATATATTGAAGGGCCACCCTATTGTACATGTAATTTTTTTTTAAATTCATTTTATATGGGAGATGCCCCTTCCTTCTTTCAGGACAGGTAAAAATTTCAAGACGATCGGTGTAGTCTCCTATAAACCATTAACAAACAAACGTACAAACATGCAAAACTCCATTTTTATATAGAAGATTAATATATTGATATATAATTGGTTTACTCTTGTTGGAATTTCACCAACAAAAGCAATAAATAGTTTGTTTGGTAAAAAATTCATTTAAATTCATTTACCTTTGCTGAAACCAACCTAATGAAAATCAAAACAAATAGTTATACTAATAAAGCTTCTTCCAATATAACATACTAAAAAAATATATAAAACAACTTTGAAACAAATATATTGAAGAAAATTTTGCTGGTTTACAATCTAATTAACACTAAATCATTGCTGATGTAATTATGTGTCTTTTGTTTGTTTCCAGAATTAACAAATCTAATCCTTATCTGACAATCTCTATAACAATGCCAGAATTTGCCACTGAACGTTATCGCCGCCAAGCTCTGCGCACCCGTTTAGATGTTGTGGTAACCATTGGTGGTATATTGGGTTTGTTTCTGGGTGCCAGTATTTTAAGTGGCATTGAATTCATCTACTATTTCACCTTAAGATTATGGAATAATTATAGGATGGAACGTAGCCAACGCCAACAAAACTAAACTCCATTGAAAATGTAACAAAGCAACAACTGGAGCACTACGTCCGTTTATCTACTTAATAATTATAATTTTAGCTAAATGAAAAACAGCTTTTAATATTGAAGCACTTTTGTTTTAATAATCCTCGCTTGTCACTTACCAACAAAACCCTTAAAGTGAACAAGAAAAAAAGTCACCACAATTTAAGGTTATGTCAAAACTGTTGAAATTATTATTAAATATGCAAAAGAGATCGTTAAATAAAATTTTAAAACTAAAAACACTGCAATCTCTATCGAGAAATCTGTGTCACTTTTGTAAAAAACAATAAAAATCTGGACACTTTATGAAGCTTACAGTTGTTGTTCTTCCTGTTGTTTCTGGTGAGATGGTGATTGTTCTGGTTCTGTTTCTGGTTTAGTTCAAGTTTGTCGGCCATAAACAGTGGAAATTTAGTGTTAGTGTTAGTGTTGTAGTAAAATTTTAATGAGATTTTGGTTTTGTAAAATTGTGGGCTGTTCATATGGTCATTTGTTGTTGTTTCATTTAACATTTAGTCATTTGCTTTCTTTTGTGTTGTTTGCTGTTTACTGGCATGCTCCTCCTTTTATATATTCTAGGCTCTTTGTTATTCTTAAACATTTTGTTATTGTGTTTTTTTATTTTTTATTAAATGTCCTGAGTGGAGAATAAAAAAGATATATAAAATATGCAGTAAATGAGAATTCCATTTCATGGTTTCGATGGCCCCTCCAACCATTTATAATCTAGTGAATGTCTAAAGTCTTACCAGCCATTAATTATTTATGTTAATATCTTTTGATGCTCATAAAAGTGGGTTTTGTTGCAGCTATTGCCAGGATTGTAGATGCATCTTTTTTTTATGTTGTTTTTTCCAGCACAAAATGGTTTTTATTTATAAATTACTTATCAGGGATGTGCAAATGTCAAGCAGTGGCTATTGAGTACCCAGTAAGAAGAAAGTTAAGATATTGTAAGTTTGTTTTTAACACAATTTCAAATCTTCTTAATACTAAAAGGAAAAGGAGATTATCCAAATTAATATTGGGAATTATTAATTGAGAGCAAACACAATAAAAAATTGTTATAGCAAAAACGACAATTGATATTAGAATAGAATAGAAGAACTGATATTGACATGATACAGATTATTCAACATCGACTAAATAGTAATCTTTATACCGAAGAATCTGTTAATATTTGAAGCAAAACTACCAAAGAGTAAATTAACTTCTACTTCATTCAATGCTCTTATATTCGAAGTCTCGACCGTTTACCTTTTAGTTCAACTGAATTATTAAACTTTCTCAGTCGGCAGTTGAAAAGTGTACTTTTTTTTTAAGAAAAGTTACTTTTTTACAAAATTTACTTTTGTAAAAATTCTACTTTTTTAAGAAAAAGATTTTTGATGTGTAAACATCTATACAAGCAGGGGGGTAAATTTCTATTTCACAATACAATCACAAAAACTGCGTAACATGTGAGCCGTAAGACAAAAAGTGGGACTTACGATTGTATTGGTGAAAAAATTATGTTTGAAAATGAAAAATGAAAAATTAAAAATGAAAAATAATAAATGAAAAATAAAAATAAAAAATTAAAAATAAAAAACGAAAAATGAAAAATAAAAAATTAAAAATGAAAAATTAAATATGAAAAATGAAAAATAAAAAATAAAAATAAAAAATTAAAAAATTGAATATTAAAAATAAAAATGAAAAATGAAAAATGAAAAATAAAACATAAAAAAAAATAAAAAATAAAAAATGAAAAGCAAAAATAAAAAATGAAAAATAAAAATTAAAAATAAGAAATGAAAAATTTAAAATTAAAAATAAAAAATGAAAAATGAAAAACGAAAAATGAAAAGTGAAAAATGAAAATTGAAAAATAAAAAATAAAAAAAAAAAAAAAAATAATAATAAATATTTGTGTTTTCGTCGACCTTTTTGTTGTTATTAATTTATTGTGCTTTTACATTTCATATTGTATTGTAACAACAAAAATTCCAAAATTGGCCTCAAGCTCAATAAATTAAAAAAAATGAAAAACAAAAATAAAAAATGAAAATTAAAAATGAAAAATAAAAATGAAAAATTAAAAATAAAATATAAAAATAAAAAAAAGAAAAATGAAAAATAAAAAATGAAACATGCAAAATTAAAAAAATTAAAAATGAAAAAGGAAAAATAAAGAGAGCCCCTATCTCTTAGAACCAACTAACTGAATATAGAAAATAAGCACAAACCAAATTTGAGTGGGATTTTTATTATTTTTTTCGGCTGCAGATATGAAAAAGTTCATATCGGATGCTATATCTATATGGGGACTAGTCCCAAAAATGGACCGATCCTGACCATGTTTGGTAAAGTCTCTTGTATTTTGCAAAAATATATACAAACAAAATTTGAGAAGAATCAGTGCAATATTTTTGTTTTTTGATAGATTTAAGTGAAGATCTGGAAGCAGCTCTGTATGGGGCCTACGACTAAGAGTTGTCCAATAGGGATCATTTTTGGACTACTGATTATTGGATGTAATATATACAGACAAACCCAATTTGACTAAGATTTGTATGATAATTTGGATCTTATGGCAATATATGTTGATTTCATAGGGGTCATTTGTATGGGGGCTAGGTCTCAACATAGAGTGATTCTCACCAATTTCGACAGCGTTCATCCCATGACCAATGAAAGGTCAAATACCAACTTTCATCAAAATATATTCTTATTTGCGGCCTGCAGTTTGATTACAAGGTTTACATGGACACACAGACGGACGGACGGATGGACATTGTTAAATCAACTCAAAAAGTGATTCTGATTCGATCGGTATAATTAAAGATGGGTCTAGGTCAAATATTTTTGGTTGTTACAAACAGCAGCACAAAGTCATTATACCCAAGCCACATAGTGGTATAGGGTATAATAAAATATAAAAATAAAAAATGAAAAATGAAAAAATGAAAAATGAAAAATGAAAAATGAAAAATGAAAAATGAAAAGCGAAAAATAAAAAATAAAAATAAATCAATAAGAAATGAAAAATAAAAATAATAAATGAAAAAAAAAACGAAAAATGAGAAATAAAATATGAAAAATGAAAAACGAAAAATAAAAAATGAAAAAAAATTAAAAACGAAAAATTAAAAATAGAAAATAATAAATGAAAAATAAAAATGAAGAATAAGAAATAAAATAAGAAAAACGAAAAATGAAAATGAAAAACGAAATACGAAAAATGAAAAATAAAAAGTTAAAAATAAAAAATTAAAAATAAAAAAATTTAAATGTAAAATGTAAAAATAAAAATTAAAAATAAAAAAATAAAAATTAAAAAAGAAAAATGGAAAATGAAAAAATTAAATATAAAAGAAAAAATAAAAGAAAAACTAAAAATAAAAAATGAAAAATTAAAAATGAGAAATAAAAATCAAAAAACGAAAAATTAACCAATTTAAATATCATATACATTATAATAAATATTTTTATATTAGCTGAGCCCCTGCAGTTGATTGCTATAAGTGATACATATATGACGCTTGCTGTTTATTTTAAAAAATGGCATAAAAAAAATCTTTAATTACTAGATGTTTATACATATCCCTGTGATCGGACTTACATGATTTTTTTTAACGAAAGGGTATTTTATTTGAAAAGGTATTTAAAAAAAGTTACTTTTTAAGAAACTTTAATATTTTTTACAAAAGGTACTTTTATAATAAAATTTACTTGTTTTGAAAAACGTAATTTTTTAAGAAAAGCACTTTTTAAAGAAAAATTATTTTTTTAGGAACATATACTTTTTTTAAACAAAGGTATTTTTTAAAAAAGGTACACTTTCGAAAAAGATAAATTTTTAAGAAAATTTACTTTTTCGAAACTGTAACTTTTTGATGAAATGTACTTATGAACAAAATGTACTTTTTTATAAAATTTTCATTTTTTGAAATATTTTAAGAACATATTCTCTTTTAAGTAAGTAACTTTTTTCAAAAAATATACATTTTTAAGAACAGCAATTTTTTTAAGAAGAGGTACTTTAAAAAAGGAAATTATTTAAGAAAATATAAAACTTTTAGAAAATTTACTTTTTAAACTCTTTCTTTTTTAACTCATACTTTCTGTCTGTCTGTCGTGGGACAACCCCATTGATCTGAAACTTGGTCCATAGTCTTGTTGTGACTACCGATTAAGTTTGGGGTAGTCACGCACAGTCACGCATAGTCACGGACAGTCACGGAGTGACCTAAATGTCATTTCCTCTCATCCGATCGATTTGAAACTTGATTCACACACTTGTTGTGAAAAAAATATTAACTTTGACTTCGGCACGCACAGTCACGCATGATCACGCACAAGCACGGAGAGATTTAAAACGGATTTCCCCTCATCAAATCAATCTGAAACTTGGTCGATATACTTGCTGTAAAGAAAGATTAACTTCGACATAGTCACGCACTGTCACGCATAGTTACGCACAGGCATGGAGTGATTTAAAACCAATTTCCCCCTATCCGATCGATCTGGAACTTGGTCGATAGACTTGTTGTGGACAAAGATTAATTTTAAGATAGTCACGCAAAGGCACGGAGAGACAAAACCTCAATTCCCCTCCTCCGATCGAGTTGAAAGTTTTTTCATAGACTTGTTGTGGCCAAAAATTAATTTTAAGATAGTCACGCACAGTCACGAATTGACTTAAATCCCATTTCCCCTCATCCAACCAATCTGAAACATGGTCCATAGACTTGTTGTGATCAAAGATTAATTTTAAAATAGTAAAATTTAACGGAATCGTTTGCAAATTAAGGAATCAGAACTTTTAAAAATCGAATTACTTCATTCAATAAGTGATCATCAATGAGCAGAGACTTCAAATTTATACAAGTTTCAAAAATGGAAAATGAATGCGACGTTTAAAATTGTACCGCAAGTTGCTTCAAACAATTGCTTATAGTATATGTATAGTAATTAAGCACATACGTAGATAAAATTTATCATAATTTTATCATCATAAATTTATAATTTTTCACTGAGTGTTCCGCGAGCGAGTCGCGTGCGCATCCGAGCGTTTGGCAGCTACACCTGTGCTGCTACGCAGTTGTGTCAAATTATTTTAATCGCCAAAATATATTTTTCAGATTATTCCGATATTTTAGCTGAGCTGTGTTCCGAGAGCGCATCCCGTCCGCGTCCCCGCGCCTCTTCCGAGCGTTTGGCAGTTACACCCGTGCTGTCGTGCAGTTTTCGTCAACTTATTTTAATCGCCAAAATATATTTTTCGTATCATCACGATTTTTACCTGAGCTGTGTTCCGCGAGCGCATCGAAATGCATCATTCAAAAGAATACAGATTTTTTAAAAATTTGGGGAATTTGTTCGTCATGAAGTTATTCCCCAATTCTTGGGGGAATAAGTTAATTTTTTTTGGGGTGAATTTGTTTATTGGGAACTAAGTGCTCAGCGCCTGCTTACTATTACAACTAAGCATGAATTATTTTGAGTGTATGATGTCTAATAGTAACGAATTTTAGTTATTCTAGAGCTTTGGGTTATACAACAATTCTGGTTTTTCCATCTGGCTCCCAACTCTGGAGCAGGAGACGTATAATTGTCTATGAGAAAAACAGGGAGATTCTAAGTTGGTAGCTGCTACCGTAAGAGATTGTCCTCTTATTTACGATGTGTTAGGAAAATCTTTTTGTTCCATCTCTTGCAATGAAGGAACCAACTCACAAAAGTTTTCTGGTAGGGATATTAGAGTCGTTTCTGGAGTTTCACATTCCGTAGAGTCAGCTTGTCTTATCCATTAGGCCTCAAGACGCTGTTGCGTCGTTTCAGGAGTTTCACATGCCCTCGCCTCAGCTTGTCTTAGCCGCTGGATTTCTAGACGCACTTGAGTGATACAGGCATTTCCAGTACTCTTAACAAAGCTTATCTTGATCTTTGGGTTTCAAGACGTTATTTAGTTTGCTCAGCTGTTTCAGCATTTCTCGACTCAGATTGTCTAACTCGTTGAGACTCGATACGAATTGGTCTAATCGGGTTCTCTAGAGTTCAGTTTAGTCTAAGTCTTCTTGTATTTGAGGTAACACGTCCTATATGCTATGCTTTCATGGGCAAATCACAATTGTTCTTTTTCCACCTTTAAATTTTGTAATAGTTTGTTTTCCAATATAGCCATAATGCGAGATGTAGTTAAAAAGGCGAGATGGAAATATTTGTAGAATGGTAGTGAACCTTATCTGTTCACCCATGAAATAAATCTGCACTAGTTTTGGGGTGTTACAACTCATATAATAAAAAAGGCAAGACAGGAATATATGTAATAGGTTGATTTACAATATTTATTTCATAAAGTTTTAGGAAAGTCCATTGAAAAATTAAAATATGTTAACAGACACAAAAAGCGTATATAGAAAATTAAAAAAAGTGGGCTTGCCGATAAAAAAAATATGACGACCTTGCCTGGGATATGAGAATAATGTGCAGTAAATTCGAGCGAAACCCGTAAAAAAATAAAACCAAGAAAACGTAAAAATAGACGTAGCCTGTAAGAAGCATTGGCGACCTTCTCTGGTGTATAGAGATCGTGTGTACCAAATTTCAGAGGGATCCGTTGAAAAGTTAAAATTTGCGTAGCGAACAAATATACAAAGAAAGCAGAACACGAATTGTATATAAATTGGGCGTAAAAGTAGGCCCACCTAATAAGAAGCAAATGGTGACCTTACCTGGAATACAGAGATCGCGAACAAATATACTAAAAAACAGAAAATGAATTGTGTATAAAAAGTGGGCGCAAAAGTAAGCGTGGGCGTAAAAGTAAGCGGTAAGAAGCATATGGCGACCTTTCCTGTGGTACAGAGAGCGTGTGCCTCAAATTTCAGAGAAATTCCTTGAAAAATAAAAATTTTTATAGCGGTCAAACAAACAAATAAAAAAACAAACAAAGAGAAAATGAATTTTATATATATAGATTGCAATCATTTGTTGTAAAAATGGAATTTTTTTTTAAATCTTTACACTCAAAAAAATTTTTACACTCAAAAAAAAAAGTAAAATCAACTGGATATTTTGCTATTATTACAGAAAAATTAAAAATTTTTTGCTGTCAAATTTGCAAATTTGTTTACACTCAAAGAATATTTCCACTATAAAAAAACGTTGGTAATATTATCTAATAGTCTTGCTATTAATACAGAAAAATTCATCATTTTTTGCTGCCAAATTTGTTAATATTTGCAAAATAAATCTGCTAACCATTAGCGTAATGATTCTAATTTTGATATGAAAATAAGGGTTTTTATTTCTTGAATCTTATTTATTAAAATATTTCATTTGGGTAAAAAAAACCTATAAAAAAAACTGCAATAGTATTTGCAACAATGGGAAGTTCTGTTTATTATTATTTTTTTGCCAATACTATGTTTTTCGTACTTATAATTATTATTCAAGCATAATAGTTAATAGTATAGCCCATCACCCGAATTTGGAGTGAAAATTCTGGAAAATATTATTTTTTCATTCAATTTAAAAATTTATGAATATTTAATGAGCCAATTTAAGCAATTCACAATTCAACACAGGGCGTGTCATATAAAATTTAAATCATTCTCATTAAGAGGGTGCAACGAATTATTAGAAATATTTTATTTTATTTAATATAATATATTTTTAAGACAGATTAAACATAAATTTTGTCATTCTCAGCTTCTCCTCTATATGAGCTATAACTATGCCAATTTTCACACTCCTCCATGCCCGCATATTGTTAAAAAGGGAACCAAAAATTTACCTTTACATATTAATGTATAGATTATTCATTTGACTCAAATATTTGTTGCCAATATTCCATATTTTGTTCTCTGTTATTTCTGTTCTTAATTAGTTTTTCGATTTCATCATATTAATCCTGATGTTCCACTTTCCATTGATTTCGAATACTGGAGATGAACGGATCTGACGTTGCCAATAATATATTAAATAGATCTGTATTTGTGGAATTTCGTGAAATTTTTTTAATATTGTGCTCTCTATAAAATCTGTAATCCTTATTCCTTTTTTCCAGAGCCTCCTCTGATAGATCACCAAGCGGCACCAAATGATATTTAATGACATCTTCTCCATGATAAAGGATTTTGTGAACTGTTTTAGACATATTTCTCCATGGGTAGTTGGTTGTATATATTTTTGCAGATTCCTTAGCATAATCTCCAAAAAATTTTCTAGAGTCAATTTCTTCATTGCACGCAAGTAATTCTAGGACAATTTTAAATCTAAAAATAAGGTTTAAATCCACTCCTGTTATTTCAGATGCTGTTTCTGGATTTGAAAAGAATCTTCTTGCGATATTGCTTTCATTTGTATTGCCTGACCTTTGTTTTGGCTGATCAATAATCACTCCAAATTTGCGATATTCATCTTGAACATGTTTCTTTTTTGAACTTCTTAACTCCTTGTTGGTTGTGTTGTTTCTTATTGATCCTGAAGACCCGAAATCCAAATCGAAACTGATTTTTAGTACGTGTTCCATAAGTCGTATTCGTGCATGTAGTGGTAATAATCCAAATTCATATGCATCGGTATTATCTAATAATTTTGTCGGGACTTGGTTTAATTGGCTTGATGTTGCTTGGCATATAATGCAGCTGGATGCAGCCTTCGTGTTAGTCAAAGCCTGCCCTACTTTTCCATTTATCATTGTCAGCACTAATTGGTAGCTTACTTCAATTTGCTGCACATCTAACTGCAATTGCAATGGCTGTAGTGTTGCAATTTGGGCCTTGATATAAGTAACTTCTTTGTTAATGGCATCATGAGTTTCTTTTTTGAATTCAAATTTGATTGACCTGCAGTATTTCGTAGAAGATGATGTCTCATTTTTCCAAATATCTTTTGTTTGCGTTGTACTAGTTGAAGGCTCTGAATCTACCAAAATCTTTTTCAATCGCAATGGTACAAATGATACCATGAACATATCTGAGGCCGAAATATTTTAACATACTACTTGTTTGTATTGTTCTTGTCCCAAAGAACCATTACATCCCCATTTACAAAAAATAATTAACTTTGTGTTTCCATATGTCTTTAACTCATTTCCTTTTAAGGATTGTAGGAAGCGTTCGGCTGTGTGATCAAGTAGAGATTGTAGTTGTACCTCTGCCAAAATTTGTGTGATTGTGATAGTGTTCTTTGATGGTATACAGTCCATTTTAGCAGCGGTATACATATTTGAGCCTTTTTCAATCGCACCCAATCTGTGCTGAATATATTGCTGTTTTGTTAATTTCAAATCCTCATTTGTGAACTAGTTTTAACAGATTTTTTAATGATATCCACTTTTGTCAGTTGTTTCTGTGATCGAAATTGATGTAGGAAAGATCTTTTTATATTTGTACAACTAATTTTATCGTTAACATCTTTAAGTTTCCGCCTCTTAGATCTATCGCTGCAGTTGTCCAATGATTTGCGTGGTCTTCCAGCCTTATCTTGGTTTGTTGTTTCTGAAGCGACAGTAAGTTGGCGTTCTAAACAGTTTGCGCTTTTTATATAAAGGTTTTGTTTTTTATAGCTAACTTCTTCGTAGCGTTTTTTTAGTGCTCTGACGAAATTAGATAATTGCTCTTGTATTTCAATGCTATACGAAATTAAGTTTAATTTTATTTTAACGTAATTAAGAACATCTTCCGGATTTTTATTTCAAAATAATCTTCGGCCAATTATTTATAACTGAAGCTCTCCATATTTTTCTGAATATTTTTACTTGCGACTGTTAAAGCTGAAATATATTATAGCAATTGAGTTTGTATTCAAATGTCACTTTCTTATAAGCCTTTTCATAAGCCATCGTACTATGTTTCTAGGTAAAATAAAAAGGTAAGAAAATGGCATTAGTGCATTACTAGTTAAAATAATATATTATAAAACCCACTATACCTGTGTGTGTTTTCTTTACTACTTGCATTAGTGCATTGTTAGGTAAAATAAAAAGGTATAAAAAGGTATGTTAATAAAAAAAACCCAGGTTACAAATGAATTACATCCTCTGTGTGTTGACATTCTTACTTACAAATATATCAAAAGGGTGGTGTATTTTGCAAGCAGATATCATTACTGGTAATAGAACCAATAATGACTATTATAATCTATCATCTGTTTAAATTACCGTGATTTCAATTTTTTGGAGTAATTTCATTAAAATGAAAAAATTGTTCTACCCGCGGGTGCAAAAGTATACATAGAGTTATAGAGGACATTTCAACTTTCTCTGGGTGGTATAAGTTTCTTGTTCCCTTTTGTTCCCTCGAAGTTCTATTCCACTAAATTTGACATATAACACAAATAAGCACGTGAATAATAGAATCCGTTAAAAATACAAAAAAAAAAAAAACAGTTTGCATCGAACAAACTTGTTTTATTTCGTTGCTTTTTTGCATTACCTATAATATATAAATAATGCAATTTTAGATTTTGGAGAGGTGCCTTTGTCAGGTTGTCAATAATTATTAGCTCCTAATGACATTTTGATAAGGCATCTTTAGTTTCACTCAACTACGACAAAACTTCTGACATTTTAGTGATGATGTTTTGAATATTTTCTGAACTCAATAACAGATTTGGATTTGGCTAAAAATGTTTCTAGAACTAACGTTCCGGATATATGTAGAAATTTTGTCGGCAGGAGTTCCAATTTTGCGACAAAGTATAGGAGACGATAACTACTGATTAAAATCTATATTAAGTATAGCAAAGTAATTGAAAGTTTTCAACACTAATCCTAAAGATTTGTCCAATGGCAGTTAAAGAATTTTTCTTAAATGAATTGCATTAGACAGTTCCTTATTTTATGAAATGTTAGGAAAACAAAAGCTTCTGAGAAAATAGACCAACCAGAAAATTAACTAAATATACAAAATTTAGATTTTGCAAAAACAGGGAAAAAACTTATATTTCTACAAAATATATAAGGGACACCGATAATAATCAATAATCCGTACTTTTTTCTAAATGCAGAACAAAAGCATTAAATCGATTCAAATATTCAAACACCCAGCAAGCACTGTGACATCAAATTAATTAATTAATTTTCGAAGAATTTCAAAAATAAGACCCACTCTTATGTACTCGTACTTTATTGTCTCTCCTTTGTAATGCTTTCTTTTCTATTTTATTTTCTTTTTTGTGGATTAAATGAAATAATTACACAAGAGGAGCATACAAAACAAAACGTGACCTCATTGGCAAATGTTGCTCGGTTGTCGCTGTTGTTTTTTTCTATATTAAAAATTTATACGAATAAAGGAAGAAGAAATGTGCGATTTTCTTAAAACTCTACGATAAACGTATTAATGTGTGCATGTTTATGGTGTTGATTTAATGAAATCACTGAATAAATTTAAAAATTCTGTAAATGTTTTCCACATGAGCGAAATAAATTTATGCAATGAATTTTGAAGGCAAACAAATGCTCAGTATAATGGAAACGGTGCAGTCTGGCGGAAAACAAATGGAATTGAGTTGTTAATTCTTTTTGTCAAATGCATAGTTTACTTATTTGTTTATTTATTTATTTATCTATTTATTTTTTTTTTTTTTATTTAAAGATAAATATTTTATTGAATATTAGAAAAAAAAAATTTAAAACAAACAAGAGTGTTAAATTCGGCTTTGCCGAATCTTTGATACCCTCCACCTCGGTTTGAGTATTGATAGCAAATGTAGACAAAATAATTGAAAAAGTAAACAATTTATTAAACTTAATACCAAATTATTTCAGCAAACTCATTGGGTTGATCCGCTTAACAGATGATTTTTGTTTATTTCAACAGTTGGTCTATAAACCTCTCTCACATTATTAATTCGCGTTCCAACGAGGAAAGATCGTTGCTGATCGGCATGCATTTAGGATACACTAGCAGATTCCAGCCCTAGAAATTCGAGTGCAAATTATAGGAAATTTTATTTTTTCATTAAATAAAGACCCTAAAAGTATGCTAATCAATTATAGCCTATTCGCAAATCAACACAAAAAACAAACTCATTATTATTACAAACACATTAACAAATTTAATAAACACACACATAGCATTGTATAATTTTATGTATGTGTTAGTAGCAACTTTAAATGCAATTAACTTAAAATAAAGGAAAAAATTTAAAATCTGTAAATCTGCAAAACGGCTAAAAAGAAATACCTTTCAAATAATATACGTTTGGCCAAAATCGGGATAAAACGGTAGAACAAAACATCGGTCACAAGAAATCGCCAAGCCTATTAATATTTAATTTATATACCTATATGCATGCGTTTCCGTTCATATGACATAACCTCTAGTTTAAAATAATTCAATTTTTTGCAAATTAAATAGCTCGCCTTAACCTCTATTGCGAAGGTGGTGGTTGTGTAGTGGTCGTGCTAATTGAAGATGGCTGTATAGTTTCTTTTAACTGGCCAAATAATTCTTCATTGCGGCCGTATACGTCGGATGGAGTAACAAAATTATAACCAAAAAAAAAATCTCTCTAAATTTTTTTTGTCAAAATTATTTTTTTTTACTTATTATAAGGGAGATTTCACTATCAGATTTTGTGGTGACACAAAATAATACAATACAAAACAAAATCTAAGCCAGTGATGCCAACTTTTGATTTTGAATTAAATTATGTTAATAAAATATATTTTCATTTATTGACTCCAAATACTACTACCTGGGAATTATTATGGAACATAAAAATTTTGGGTTTTACTTTGCCTACCATGAAGACAAATTTTGAAGTCATCTTGAACACTGGGTCCAATTAGGGATGCCAAACGGAAAAAACCAAATATACCAAAAATTTTAAATAAAATAATTTTTTATCTTTATTTTCTGAATAACTTCAAATTTTCATCCAAAAAAATTGTGAAAAATAATATCTAAATAACATTCTCATCAAATTGCGCTTTATTTATGTAACAATTTCTATGTTCACAATTCTTAAATATCATATGAGGATTTCTAAACTTTATTGAATTTAAATTAAAGTTTTCTTGTCCTGAAATGCTATTATTGTCTCCTGAAAGGAAATATTTTTTTAAATGTAAACATTTTTAAATGTAAACATATTTGGTGTTTTTTGAATTTCAATTTGTGTTTAAAGAATAAAATTTATAAAAATTCAATTGATTTTAAAAATTCAATTGATGTGTTCTAAATTTCAAGTTATTATTTCTGACGTTTTAATATGTTTTTCTAAAATTCAATTCATATTTTCTAATTTATAATTGGAAATCTGACTTCCAATTTTTTGAATTGATATTTTCTTAAATTTGAATGGAAAATTTAAAAGGAGCAATTTTGTATTTATGTGAATAATAATGCTTTAGTAATTATAAACAATTTTGAAAAATTAGATGTAATCGCAATCAGACATTTTGTAGGTAAAGCAGAATTATAATTTTATATAACTATGTAGAACTGTTTTTAAAGCAAATAAAGAAAAATATATATTTCTTCTTCTTTACTGAGCCCTGTGTATACTTTTAACATTGTTGTGTTCGATATCTAATGGAAAATGTTGACATCCATGTTAAAATAGAAATAACTATTGCAAGGCTAATTATAATGAAAATTAAGTGACACTCTGTTTGTTAATGCAAAAGAAATGTATTTCCCCTAAAACAAAATATTACAGAATTTTATATACATAAATAAAATAATATACCGATTTATTTCAAACAAGCGGTTATTATGGATATACATATATAGAATATATATATATATTAAAAAAGGCGACCTAAATTTAACAACAAATTATAGAGGACTATCCTTAATAAACACGATTTGTAAAATTTTTACTAACCTTATACTGAATCGTTTATCAGACTGGTTAACAAGAAATAATGTCTTGAACGAGTCTCAAGCTGGGTTTAGAAAAGATTATTCTACTATCGACAATATATTTAATCTTGTTAACATTGTAAATTCAAACAAAATAAATATTATATATACGTTTGTTGACTTCTCGTGTGCCTTCGATATGATCCCCAGAAACAGTCTACCATGCATAGGCATTTCATCAAAAATTATCCGCATTTTACAATCTTTATATGAAAACACAAAGAGCAGAATTTGGAATGGATGTACATTTTCGGAACATTTTTTAGTTGAATCCGGGGTAAAGCAAGGATGCTTATTAAGTCCAGTTTTGTTCTCCTTATACATAAATGATCTCCCCGATATTTTACCTGGTGGTATCAATGTTGCCAATATAAATGAAAAAGTTTTGTTATACGCGGACGATATTGTGATCCCATCCGACACACCTAGTGTTTTACAAGATATGATTGATGCTCTACAAGAATATTGTTTAACATGGAGCTTAAAAGTAAATTTGGCAAAATCAAAAATAGTTATTTTCCGTAAAGGTCCGAGAATTGCTGCAGATTTAAGATGGCATTATGAACATGAAAATATTGAAATTGTTAATAGCTACACGTACCTTGGATTCTATATAACATACAACCTATCTTTTAGAAAATATCTTCACAACAAGCTTTCGTCTTCTAAAATAGCCATGAATTCCACCTGGTCCAAGTATATAAATCATCCAAAAATATCAAAAAGGAATAAACTAAAAATTTTTGAGGCTGGATCAAAAGCACTAATGTTCTATGCTGCTCAAGTTTGGGGATATGAAAAATATGATGATGTTGAGAAATTATTTCGTTTCTTCATTAAAAAAATGATATACCTACCAAGCACTACTTCTAACTACATGATAACTGGTCTAAATTCCATGTTTATTTCAACACTCAAGTTACATTTTTCTTACATCAACAAAGTATTAGCTTTAAGTCCTCAAAGGTTACCACGAATATTGGCAGAGAAAGTTATAGAATATATACTGGGCAAAAGAATGGTCAAATTTGTGTAACATGCAGCAATTTTGTCCTCTAATCAGCAATATTCCTATATGTGTTTATTGGGAAGAGCTAATTGATCTTTTGAAACAAAAAGAAAGAAATGATTTTGCCCTCAACGCATCGAACTCACAGTTCCATGATCTTTATGCTCAACTTGATTATAATACTACACCAAAACTTGCGGCTGAATTTTCCTCACGAGCTACTAACTTAATTAAAAAGGCTAGAGGTGGTTTGCTGAATCTCAACGCTAGATGCTTCAAAAATAATACAGACGGTATATGTTCAATTTGTAACATGCACGAACCTGCAAATACTTTCCATTTCATTGGCATTTGTCCAATATATAAAGAATTCAGACTTTTATACTTTGGTAAAAACACACTAAGTAAAAATGAAGTATTTAATATATTAAATGGCACGATTTTCGTCTCTCTATCATTTATAAAATATAGAAACCTTATGCTAAATGAATTTGAATTTTAAATTAAAAAATTAAACAAATATGCAACAATTAATTTAAATGCCAATCTGGCAAACAGCAATATTGCTACGCCAAATATAGGCTGTAACTATGTAATAATTAATAAGTATGTTTAAATTTTTATATGTATTATAATCTTACAAATCTATTAATAAATAATAATAATAATAAAATAATATATAGAATATATGTATATTATTTTATTATTTAATATATGTATGTGTGTATGTCTATGTAAATATTACACACAAAAAATACAAAATCAAAAGTTATTGTTGTGTTTTCTTTAAATAAATTTATCCATTAAATTTTTTTTTGCTAAATTTATATTGATTTTTTTTATTAAATTAACAACAAGGTAGTTTAGCATTATTTGCTTAAGATGTTGGTGAATTTTTACTCCCTTTATATTAACTCATAGTATCTGTAGTCAAAATTTTGGATCGATTTTTAAATCCTTTACCGCTACCCGATCGATCTAAAGCTTTGCAGGCGGGTTCGTGGCGATGACAGAAATTATCTAACTAAATTTTTTTAAATTCTTCTACCAGAGTCAATAAAGAAATGTACAAAGAGTTATTCTTTATTATACTATTTCCACAACGACCACAAAAATAACAAGTCCAGCTATAACAACAATACAACATTTAGAATAAAAACAAGAACAATACCAAAATAAATATTTTTTCATTTTTTTTACTTCTTCAATGATTTCTCGGGATTTATTAAACCGATTATCTTGATTTTTCAAACAGAAGGCCTTCTCATGATGTTGGTCAATCTATTCTACTAAAAAGCGAGCACCCAGTTAGCCTGTTGAGAGCGTGATCGTGACAAAAACAACATAGACAAATAATGTTTTTTCAAGACTTTTTTACTTCTTCAGTCAATTCTCGGGATATAATCAACCGATTTGGACGATTTTAAGTACCAAACTTTTCAGGATGTTAGTGAATTATTTTTTATGCCAACTAGCATCGTGATTTCCACAGACGGTCAGACGGACAGACAGACATCGCTATATCAACTCCGCTTGTTACAAATGGAATGACAAACTTATATATACCTTCTGCACACCGGTGTTGGACGGTATAAAAATAAAATATATTTTAACATGACTATTTTAAAGATTTTTTTTTTTGTTTACATTAAAAAAAAATTGAATTTTAATTTGTTAATGATATTAATTATTTTGTTTAAAACTGAGCTCATGAAGCAAGTTCATTAGATTTATCAATTTTTGCATAGCATTTAAAGAAGATTTTACAGTATTCAATTCAATTCAATATTATTTTTAAGATTTATAATATTAACATTTCATTTAGATATAATTATGTTTTACAGAGATCAAGATATTTCTTTTTTCAACTTAAAAATTAGATGTAATTTACAAAATTTAAAAAAATACATAATTTTATTGGAGGAAAATCCTATGGAAACCTATTTGACTTTTTAATTTTTTATAAAAACACTAATACTATTTAAAATACCTACTCGATCATTAATATGAACATTAGAGTGGTCCTACGTTAAATGGACATTTTTCAAATTGCGATTTTGGGGATAGGCGGGGTCCAGTTTGTTTCCTTTCAATATAAAACTAATAAATGTGAAGTTTGGGGACAATAGGACAAAGAAAAGTCGCGTCGGAAATCGATTGAAAATTTCAAGTGTGATTATATGTGGAAAATATGACTTTTTTTGAGATTTTACGAAAATTTCGTTCTTTAGCTTAATTTTTCCGACAAGTTGTTGTAAGAATCGAGATGAGTATTAAATTATCTATTCAAAAAGCTATAAGAATTCAAAATCGAATAAAAATTTTCCAAGAAATAGCAAATGCCCCAGACCACTTTTGTGCCAAAAAAAAAACTAGGTCATGAAATTTGATTTATTTCAACTTTGAGAAATTGATTAAAGCCATAATGTTTTTTTCGTCTCTGTACTTAGAAGTATTCAGATATGAAGAATTTTTTTTTATTATCACGTTGTTAACCTATTGCGCATTGAGACAGAAAATGATAAATTTTTTTGATAAAATTTTGAAAACTCATTTTTCAAGTTTTAAAAAATTTTCTTAAACAAAATTTAAAAAAATGAATCTAGCACTTTAAGGTTTTGTCAAATGTATGTTATTGATTAACTGTGTCAAGTTTTGGGTAAATCCCTGTGTCAGGCTTTTTTTTACAAGGATTTTATTTTTGCGGATTTCGAGAAAAATGGGATTTTTGCAAAATATTCTGTACATGTACTCTTTCTAAATACTTTGTATCAAAAATTCATAATTTTTCTGCTTTAAAATGTTATGTTTTATCCTAACAG